>VDFB02261996.1:0-24534 GCA_007258455.2 Sequoia sempervirens | reverse complement strand
TAGAGGGTCCTTGTCATGGGTGTCATCCTTGGTTATAGTCTTGTATAATTCTGAGGACTTAAATGATATCTTCCATGAATAATTTTTATCAATAAAAGACTCGTTTGTACTCTTTGGCTTCTTATTTGGAGATGTAAAGTGCTTTTCTTTATCTGATTGGGTGCCAGAGTCCTTGGAGGTGACTCTCTTTGAACTAGCATCCTCCTTGGTTACCTTCCCCTGTTCCTTTGTAGGTTGTGCAACAGAGCCTTGTAAGTGACAAAGTTTGTGTTGATCATCATTTCCTGTCTTAGTTGATTCCTTGGGGTCTTGTACTTGTGAATGCTTGTCAACTGAGGCTAGAGAATGTCTTAATTGACCTGGATCAGTACTGCCAGATTCCTCGGCACCTTCCTTTGAACTAGCTTTCCCCTTGGTTGCCTGCTTCTTTTGTTTCTCTGAAGACTTAAGGACTAAGGGTTGAGGATGTTTTACTTGAACTGGTTTAGTAGTGTCAGGTTCTATGCAGGATTCCTTTGAAGTAACTTCCCCTTCGGTTGGCTTCTTTTGCTCTTGAAAAGATTCTTTGGATAGGGCATGAATATGTTTTGCTTGAACTGGTTCCCTAACAGATTCCTTTGAGGATCCCCTTAAACTAGTATTCTCCTTTGGTTTTTTGCTTCATTTGTTCCTTTGAGACATATTCACTTAAGATATAAGTATGTTTTTCTTTGCCTAGTCAACTCTTAGATTCCTTGGAGGCCCCCTTTAAGCTAATTGTGCCCTTGTTTGCCTGCCTATTTTGGTCCTTTGAAGCCAATTCAGCTAACTCCTTAGGTTGTTTCCCTTTACCTAGTAAAATCTCAGCTTCCTTGGCACCTCCATCTGTAATACCTTCCCCCTTTGTTGCCATGTGTTTATTTAGCAATATAGGCATTTCACTTGTTGTAACCCCCTCTCTGGTTACTTCTGGTTCCTTCGATTCCTTAACTATTTTAAGATTTACAGAAATATTCTTGGTTGCCTTCTCTTTCTTTGGTTCCTCTTTGAATTTTAAAGCCTTTGCTTGTATTGAATCTTGCTTGGGAGGATCCTGCTGATCTCTACTCCTTCCTAGAATTGGACCTTCCTGCACCACTGCAATCTTGGGTTTCTTAGGCCCTCGCATGGGTGTAGCTTCAGAGTCTCTGTTCAAATTTGTTAAATCCTCCAATGGTCTCTTATTCCTTGCACTGGTGTCTTTAGTCGTACTGATCTCTTTATATCCAACATGCTTCCTTGCAGTGGGGCTTACATACCCTTCATTATCAAAGAACAATTCTACCTTATATTTAGCTTGCTTGAAATGTGGATCATAATAGCTTGGGTCGATGTTTTCTTCAGGAGGCTGGTCTTCATCATCACCAACATTAATCTCCATCAACCAACTATCAGTACTATCATTGTCATCGGACTCAGTCTGGTCATCACCTTCATCTTTCTGTAGATTATCCTCAGCTGATTTACTTGGGGGGGGTTTATAGGCTCTCATGTTAACATCCTCGTCTTCACCACCATCAATCTCCATCAACCAACTATCATTGTCATCCCTCCCTTTACTTTCTTCAGTGTCATCGAACTCAGTCTGGTCATCATCTTCATCTTTCTGCGGATTATCCTCAGCTGATTTACTTGGGGGAGGTTTATAGGCTCTCATCTTAACATCTTCCTCTTCACCACTACTCCCCCTAATTACATTCTCCTTTTGCTTTCATCATCATCCACATCTTCAACTTCTTTTTGTTTATTAGACTTCCAATTAGCACTTCTGTTTTTACAGTCGTTGCCAGTATCCCTTTTACTTTTACCTCCTATATCCACATCCATGTTTTCATCCTCTTTGCTCTCCCCAGAATCAGATTCATCGATATCCACATCTACATCTTCATCTTCGTCATCTTTTTGTTTCTTAGATTCAGATTCATCAATTCTTCTTCTACTGTAACTGTTGATTCCATTTCCATTTCCACTTTTATTTATACTCTCACTTCCACTGTGATTGTCATTCTTCTCTTCACATTTTTGATTTTTGTATTTCTTATCACGACGATCACTGTCTCTCGTCCCTTTGGATTTCTTATTATCAGAAACACTGTCACTCTTCCCATTCAATTTCTTATTACTAAAATCACAGTTACTCTTCCCTTTGGAATTTTTACTTCCAGAACCACTGCCACCCTTCAGTACATTGGATTCCTTATTTCCAGAAGAACTATCTCTACTCGTATCAATGTTACCATTGCATTTCGCCTTTGATTTTTCACCTCCAGAAACGAGGTCACTGTCACTAGATATCCCATCGTTTTTATGCCTAGGACTTGGTCTTTTACCTCCATCTGAACCTGACCCTGCGCCTGAGTCAGAGCCAGATTCCAAGTCTGAGCCCGAGCTTGATTTTGAACCTGAGCCTGATCCTGAGCCCGAGCTTGAGTACGAATCTGAGCCTGAGTCTGAACCTGAATCTGAGCCTGACTCTGAATCTGAACCTGAGTCTGAACATGCACTTTCTTCACTGGAACTTGGGGAGCCACCATTATTTTTTGGTTTTAGAACATAATTTCCCTCTGAAACTGAAGCTATCTGATACATATGCAATCTTAACATTAAAAACAAACATTTTCAAAAAAAATAATCAATG
The DNA here is from genome assembly GCA_007258455.2 of Sequoia sempervirens. NCBI lineage: Eukaryota > Viridiplantae > Streptophyta > Pinopsida > Cupressales > Cupressaceae > Sequoia > Sequoia sempervirens. Next base: position 21,878 of record VDFB02261996.1, on the reverse strand, counting down.
AAATCTAGTACATAGTATATGAATGTGGAAAGCTATATTACAACATCTATTAGTACATCGGCACGGCGAAGATTCACAAGGCTCCTCGTCAAATCTTTAAGGCAAATAGAAAGCTACGAGCCTGAAACAGACCTTTTAAATTTATTTTATTTTTCACTGTTCTTCATTTTATTACCTTAAATGTAAAATTAAAATATTTCAATTTCAATGAAAGGAAGAGCGCTTACTCACTTGGTCTAGTACTTCCGTGATAGCTTTATCTTTGGTCTTTGATGCAACATCAAGAATGCTTTTACCAATTTCTGCAATAATGAATTTTTACAAAAAAAATTAGGGTCAACATTTTCATTGGACCACATGATCGTTCATTTCGATGAAAGGCATAGATAAAATTTGATCTTAAAAAACCTAGACTTATTTCTTCAAAAAAATAAAAATAAAACATTCGGTAATAAAGAATGAAACGATTTGGAGAAAAATTCAATGCATAAATGTATAATCGAAGTGCAGGGCAAATCTTTCTACATTCATTGTGATGAATAAAGAAAATACAGTTTTATAGCCTCCATCGAAAAACTTAAATTGTTGGAGAAAATTTGTTAAATGCTCTTACATTCAGTTTTAATCCTTCACCGTTAGTCCCGAGTTCAGTAGATAAAATACTACAAATTTCATCTTGGTCGGCAGTTCGTATCGTAGTATACATGTTTAATAGACAAAACCCAAGTCATGTAATTGAGAGTATGATTTAAGCTTTTTAGAGAGATTGCAGAGGCCTTATGCAAGAGAGCTTTCACTGCAAAATGGGGAAGTGTTCATCCCTTCGCTTCGGATCTGCCCAACTTGTCAACAGTCGTGTCTCCATACATTTCAGTTAAATATCGATTAGTGTTTTCCTCAATTGTACATGTTGCTTTGGATTTGTCTGAGAAATCTATCTCAACTGAATCCTTTGTCTGCATAGACCTTGTTTAACGTATAGATTATTAGTTATATTGTTGAGCAAACAGAAAATTTGTTACAAGTTCAAAAATCTTACGATTTCTAATTGGGTTTCTTTATCCCTTGCTACAAACTTTCATAAGAATTGAATACATTTGAATTTGGGGTTTTCGAAGTGTGTTTTTTATTTTTATTAAATTAAATTATGAAATAGGTATTTATAGTAATTATAAAAGTTTAAACTGAGTTTTATATATATTTAAAGAAAAATTTTAAGTTAAGTAGTTAAGAGTTACATAATTAGTAGTAAGAGGCAAGTCATGATTATTTGGTTTCTACACATCTAGATGTTCTTGTCCATCAAAAATAGGCTTCCAATTAGTAGGAGCATCCTTACAATTAGCTTGTACCTTCTCAAGAAGCTAAGAAGCAATCCTAACAAGAGAAATGGCTAGGGTCAATTGAAAAACCTTGTCATTGTCTCGCTACCTTGGAGCTCCTCTAAAGGGGCATTGAGGAGAAGGTGAATGTTGATTGGGGGACTGAGATGAACCATTAGCACTATGATCATGGGGTTTGTGCTCAAAAACATGTGAAACACCATATCAATAGGTATTTTGACTTCTACGACATTGGTGCCTTCAAGGAGAGGGAAAGGTGGTGGTACTCTAGCAACTATATAAGGACCATTGCCCTAGTGATAAAAAATAGCATGTAAGTAGGTCCCCTCAAGTTCAACTTTATTAACTTGCAATTTTATTTCCATTAATATATCGATACATCCAACAAAGATTAGAATTTCTCTCTTTCAAAATGCTAAGTAGGATTTCCACATTGAAAGCATGTTATATCTAGGTATATTTGGTACATAATTGAAGCCATTCTCCTGGAATGATCATATGCTAGAAAAAAGGTGTAGGTCTAAGGGGCTTAAAAAATTGTGAATATGATGCCAAGCTATTTGAGCTCTAAGGCAAGACTAGAATTTTTTTCTAGAGTTATCAAATGCCCACAAAAAAGGTAACAAGGATCATAAACTCCCAAATGAATCACTTTGGAGTTAATTGAAAGGCCTTGATAAATAATACATCAAGTAAAATGAGCAAACTTTGGCTCAATGGTAGTCTACCAAAAAGTGTGAAATCTACATTACCAAATACCTAATGAAGATTGGAGAGCCCATTTATCATTAAGTTTGCACCATATGCAAATGTGGTGAAATCCAAGCATAACTTTTATGAGGTTGATAATTACAAAATGGTATATTAGGATACCATTTTCAATCCTTCCAGGTCATGGTTTTAAACGTATAACCCCAATTTTGTGCAACATTTCTATAAGAATGGGGTCAACAATAGTCTAGAGGATTTAAAATCCTAATTGGTGAGTTTATTCTTCACTCTGACATCAAGTCAAGAAAGAAGACTCTTAGTGGTTCTTGAAAAAATATTTGGGAGAGCCTTACTACAAATTTTCTTATAGCATGGACCCAAGGAATTTTAGCAAGAGGTTTATATCCTAGCAAGTGATCACATGAGACCACCAAAGATAATGTTTATTAATGAATAATCCATCTTCTAATCCATTTCCATTTCATAGAACCGCAACTTAATGGCTTCCCAAATTTTCCATACACTTTTGACGATAAAAGTGCCTTATATTTAAATAGGCTCCTACATGATGGGAATAGAATGAAGACTAAGATCTCTCTAATTTTTATTCCCATTTAGCACTCAAGTAGAAATACAATAACGAAGCAAAAACTTCTAAGATTCATCTCCATCAAGGGCTCTAGTCATGAATTTAGCACATAAGTTTGTACCCTAAAGCTACATGTAAAAAGGACCGAAGATAAGTGCAAGATAATGGCTCCACTTTTTTGCCAAAAAAATGGAAGCATTTTTCCCAAAAAATAAAGTTTGTTATAGTTGGGGCAAAAATTTGAAGCATTAACACATAATTTTAATATGATGTAAAAATATGAAATGTAGGATTTTTTTTCTAGTTTTCAAATATGTAATTTACTTGAATATTTAGATGATAATAGTTAGTTTAGTGTAGAATGTACAAAAGTGACATTTTAAAAAAAGTGTGATGAGTTCCAAAACATGCACGTGTATGTCCAACAAAATAATTAACAAAAAATAATTCAACACTAAAATAAGATATTTGAAGACTAAACATTGTCATATGTAATAAAGGGTTTCAATTTCATCCAAAAATTCTGAAATAAAATTTGTTAGCCATTTTTCCAAAGTCAATTTTTACTCTTGTTAGTACCATGACATGTTACTTGTAGGTCTAAGCCTCAAGGTTGGGTTTCTAAGCCTATTTCAAGCCTAAAACCAAAGCAAAAGTGTAGGTGTGAAATTTTAAGTTACACAAAACGCATGCCCATTATAAAAATAATGAGTATGTGTTCTAATAAAATGGGTACTCATTTCTTTTTAGAACACACATCCTTTTAGAAATGGGTCCCATTTCTATTATAGTCATTGTAAATTTTTTCTTGGCAAAATGTAGTACAATAATATATATTTAATTTCTCATGTATCTTATTTTCAAAGTACAACTTGACAACAATTGAAGATGAATTTTTTGTATGCATATGTGTCTTAAAATAATCATATTCTATTCAATTTTTAAAGAGATTCAATCATAACATTTTTTAGAGGAATCAAGAAAATTAATTATTTTTTAAAGGAATCAAGCAAATGCATTATATTTTAGAGAAAACAAGCATAGGTGATATATTGAATAGAGGATCTACATCTACTTGTACCTTAGAGAGTCCAAGTAGTGATCCATTATCAAGATAAATTGATAATTATGAGATCACATAAACATCAATAAAGAAAAAGGAAGCTCATGACACCTAAAAAATTAAATCGTATCAAGAGAAAGAGATAAAACAACAAAGATATAGGAGAGAGGATTCAAGAATTGAAAAATATTGAAGTATCCAATTTAGTAACTATCTAAAGGAGAACATTTAAGAGATCAACATGGATGAGGTGAATGTAGATACAAATGTAGATGAGGTAAATGTAATGTTGTAGTTGATGTATCTACTCCCATAGCTCCATGAATCACCTACAACGATAAACCTATCACACTATGAAGAAATAAGCAAGATATGATTTCCCTACAACTCATATCTAATGAAAACACCAATTTGCATTATGTGAACAACTGTTGTGAAAGTGGTGCCATACAGAATTGATAAATAATTACAATGAATCAATCCTTATGAAAAGGATGAAAGTTAACCCTAGATTAGGGTTAGATTAGAACATGACAAGTTTCCTCATAGGAATGAATGAGACAACATGTTCTAATACTAGAGGCTTTAATCATGCAAAATGCAAATTAATTAAAGAAAATAATGAAATAAATGCACTCCTAAGTTTAGCTTAAGTGTAATAAAGCATAAAGTGACCCAATTAATTAATTAGGTGATGACTTTATTACTCTAACATGTAAAAGATGCAAATTTGTGAAAATGCAAAATGTAGAAGACAAGAATATGCAAAAGGTGATTATAAATAAGTCTTGGTAAGTCTTCAATTACACTTAATGATGATGGTATTGTAAGTGTAGGTTTTTAATTTTCCTTATGTTAAGGGATATTTATTTTTCCTACACATATTATTAAGCTTGCGTAGGTTATTCAAACTTGGTTAATATGAGACCACATGGCATAATCCATCAACTACATGTGTTACTCTCTCCCACATACGGGTAATTGAGTTTCACACCCTCTTTTAGATTTACATGCCACCTCTCATAACCATTAGTTTTTCTTTATCTAAGAAGGTTTTTTCACATGTTTTGGCATTTACCAATTACCTAAAGCCTCCCACCTTTATGGGTAGTTGGAGTTAATACACCTCTTGGATGTATATGCCCCTTTTTTGCTATATATACAACACTCTACTCTCACATTAGCTAGTTCCATGAGAGTAATGTGACTATTCTCAAAATTCTCTTGTAGTTGTCTCTTATTTTCTCTCTTTCAAGATAATCTCTCCATTTCACTATTTTCATTTTCAATCATTTGTTGATTGGCATTGCATTGATCTAAGACTGACAACAAATCTTGGCTTGATTCTCACTTCTTGTAGAATCTAACATGTTATCATAGCGGTTTTGTTTGATATAGCCTATTTTATTTATCTATTATTTGAGATATTTATGATTAATAAATATCTAGTATTTCTCAAAAACTCGGTATGCTCTTCTCTTACATCTTCAAATGATCTAGAGAATCAAAAGAGTTTGAAAGAAAATAAGCACATGTAAACTCTATTTTGCATACTGTTTTCTTGTGAAATCTAGATAATTGCAACTCTTTGGTAACCCTAGAGGCATTTTCAGCCTTTCCATAGCATCCAAAAGGCCTAAGATAGTTAATATTGGCTTTCGTTTCACCAAAATAAGAGATCGGAGGATCCAGTTGTAGACAAGGGTTTAAAGAATGGTTCAAGAAGGCGGTTATCAAATTGGAGCACTTTCAACCCAAATGAACCTCACCATCATGCTTAAAAGGCCCAAAAAAATAAAAATCAATTAGCAAATCATCAAAATCAGAGAATTTGACCTCTAAGGAAAAGAATAATTTATCCCCAAGTCATGATGATCAAGATGGGAGTTATAGAAGTGATGCCACCCAAGCTCCATCACCTTCCACCATGCACCACCAATGACACTCCCCTTCACCACCAATGAATAATTTAAGTGAATATTCCTCACAAATATTTTGACTATATTCCTTCGAAAAATAGATATTTCATTGAAGTTGGTTTCACACATGTACGAAGTTAGTTTTCATTTTAAAAATGGTGATTTCGACATATAAAGTAGTTTCGGCATAAAAGGAATATTTTAGTGCATCTTCAATTTTATGCTATATATAATGGTGAAGTTAGTTATCTAATTTTATGCTCTAGGTTTTTAGAAATTGAGGATTCTATCAAAATTTTCTATACAATTCTCATTTTGAGACTTTTCGGGAGCCATAACTTGTGTAAACAAGCTCCTTTTTGGATTTCATCTTTTCCAGAGATCATATTTTTATATATGCTACACACCAATGCTCTTCATTTGATCTCATATTGTAAGGTCTGAGCTATATTTTTAGTGTATTAGCTATTTTTGGCCTTGTAAGAGTTTGAAAGATATGATATTTGTATTGTAAATCGTGCACTAATTATAAAGTGCCAACTTTGTAATTTTTTTTGGAGGGGGGTCATTTCAAAAACTAGTGAAAAGGAGGGGTTGTCTCATGTGTTTAATTCTTGCACTTCTTTTTTTGCACAACAATCTACTTTTTTGCACTCATGGATGCATCAACAATTCTTATTCTAACACCATATAACTATTATGAATAGAAATAAAAGATAATAATCTATCTCATTAGGTATGAATATTATAGGGTTACAATGGGTCTTAAAATAGAACCTAAAGGTGACGCAAAAAAGATAAAATGGTTTAACAAATGTGATGAATCTTTTGGTATATTATGTATGTCAATGTCTCCCTACTTAATTTTTCACATCGAATCTGCTACTACACCAAATGGAGTTGGACCACGTTACAAACACTTTTTGGTAAGTATGATGAATTAAAGGGTCACTAATCAAAGAACAAACTCATTGAACTAATTTTATGCAATTTAGACATCATTCAAGACTTCTTCACAAAGTTATTTAAACTATTATATTGTAATTACAATAGTGTAGAATTAAGAAGGAAGACAAGAAAATAATATTAAGTATTGTTTCTAAGCTTGGTCCTAGCTATTATGTATTTGTTTCTACATTCTATACTACAAAATGTGCCCTAGGTTCCACCTACAAAATACCCTAGGTTTCACCTACAAAATGCCTTCTCTAGATGAATTTTCTATAAAAATCACTAAGTAGCAAGATAAATTGGTCCAAATGGGTACAATTAAACCCTCTAAGTCACATTCCTTGGTTGTAAATTAAGGCACAAAAGAACAAAAAGGGTTTGGAAAATAGGATAAAAAATAAAAGATTCAAGGAGAGAAGAAGAAAGATCATAAACTTGTTACTTCAAATGCAACTAATCATACATCTTCATCAAAATTTGAGCAATATAAGAAGGAAAAGGTTAATCGTTCCTATTGTAAAAGGCATGGACATGATGAAAATTTTTTTAAAGAAGTAGATAGATCACCTTTCACATATTCTTGAAAAAACAATGTCAAGGTGTGTGACTTTGTCAAATAAATATCATTTGAAGGTTCTTCTAAGGAAACAAAAAATTAAGGGGAAAGGAAAGGGAAAGGCCCTAGTTGCTAATGCTTTACAACCTGACACATTGGATCATTGAATCAGGTGCTTCACACCACATGGCTTCATCACAAAATGTGTTTACCTCATTAGATTCATGTTATGTGCCTATCATACTAATGGGTGATGAAACTCCTATAGAAGTGCATGAGAGAGGGTCTATTGACATGGGTGACGAAAAAATTTGAGATGTTCTTTGAGTTCCATACTTATCAAATAATCTCTTATCTATTTATTAGATCACTCACACAAGATCTAGTAAGTGAGGTGAGTTCACACCAGATATAGTAGGGACCATAAAGATAATAATGTCCAACACGTGAAGTTTCTTTGAAGCTGGGAATGGCAAATGAAAGCATGATTGAGCTAGAGAGTGTGAAAAGAGCTCTTGCTAGTGAGTAGCTATATTTTTTGGATACAATAAAATTTAAAGATGCATGTGTATTTGTGGATTGGTGTAATGTCGAATTTCTATAAGATCAAATGAAAACTCTAAAATTCAATGATTATTTTAGTTATTTGAGGAAGAAAATATTTTTTCTTGACATGATTGTGAGATAATTACTGGATCAACAAAGTTATATTCATTTAAGATTTCAAATGCAAGCACGTGGACTATGTGGACTAGGGAGCATGCTTATTTTTGTTAATTTTGTATTGGAGACTAATAGGAAGAATGTCAAAATATAGAATGAGTTGAAGAATAATAACATAGATCCCTCACTTATACAAACAAATGATCAAAATGAGATAATATTTGAAGAGGATAATCAATTGATATCATCATATGAATAAGATCATATTTTAGACCTTATATAAGAAAGCACAACAATTTAAGATCTAATTTTATTGCATTATTTTGTAATTTATAATTAATACATGCATGTATTTTTATGAATTATATATCATATCTTACTTTATTGATTTTCTAAGTTTTTGGACATGTGTATGTTGTTGTTGTTCCTAAGGGAAATAAAGAGGAAACACGATATTGGTTGGATTGATGTTGAGAAAAAATATAAGTTATTAGAGCCTAAAGTAGATGATGATAACTATGAGTACCTGACATGCTATATGGTTGTTGTTGACTATGAAAATATTGATAAGAATAAAATAGTTTGCATGCATTTGAATATTATGAAATGCATATCAAAATTATGTGCTACTTACATTTGGTTGTGAAAAAAAAATATATAATTAGTGAAGTATCAAAGGAACATTTTATAAAAGAGTTATGGACACTTTCTATGGAATACTATGAGGCAAATTATAACAAACCTATTGGTTTATTAATTAGAGAAACACTCTAATTTTTTTTAACAAAGATAACATACTAATTTATTTGAAAAACATATCAACATAAGGAAGATAAATTTTCCATTTAGCATAAAAGGATAGGAGAGTGAAAATTCTATCATTACAATATACCAAAAACCCTTTAACTCATTTATTTGATAAGAACATTGAACAAGTTTTTTTTTAAAGCATAACATCATTCCTTTATATCATGAGTATAGTATTTTTCATCAAGTATTACATCTTTCAATATTGGATCAATATAACATTTTTTGTGAACGTCATGATATCATAGATCTAACATTTTTTGTGAACGTCATGATATCATAGATCTGAAGTACAATATACTAGAAATAATTATACAATGTCAATGTGTGAAATTAATGTAATGTCTTTGATAAACCAAGTCTTTGGCATCACAAATACAAGAGGGAGATAATCACCCACATTCTTTTCCTCCAACCATAGACTAGTTATCCCTTGCACACCTTCCATTTGGAAGTGGCCCTACCCTGAACTTGAAAATAGAAAATCTAGGGAAACTCCAAGATCATCGTGCCATCTCAGAACTAGTATTGTGTACTAAATACAAAAAAAAAATCATGCAGATATAGACACCCTCTAGCTAAGTATGACATGTTTAACTGATTTGTAGCATTAGACATTGTGAATCGATAATGTAAATAGTGATTATGCATTACGTTGCACAAAGATTTAATAATAATATAAACATGTTTCATAAGATTAACATGTGTCATATGTTCACACACCTCTTTCTCAAACTGGTTATCGACAAAATTAGATTTGCATTCAAGTTTACAAAATTGGATAGAATATCAAGAAATATAATCGTATGCAATCATGATCTATCTTTAATATTCACAGAAAACATGCTTCAACCACTTAGTTCTTAAGAAAACCAAATCCAATCTATAATATGAACTCTCATTGGTAGACATTGTTGTCCTAATTGTTATGCCCCAAATTTTATTTTTCATGTAAAAAGGACATGAGATTTCATAAGCATGCATTCATACATGTGTTGCCCCTCCTGTTAACATCTTATAGATATGATATGGGTGTTTCATCTTCACTATTTCCTCATGAATTTTTGGTAATTATTATTTTTTCTTTGAATGGTGTGTATGAGCCACCACATGTTCAAGATGAGGTTCTTCAACATGTCATTTTCTGGCCTTTTATATATTTATATGCTTGGTTTATCATTATGCTTTAGTTCAGTGATATGTGCATTATTTATGTTGGGATTAAATGTGAACGTGGTTATTGATTCTCAAGAAATTATTTAAGTAATGAATATATGGATGTTATTTTATGCTTCATGATATTGTACCCTGGTGGGTGACTATGTTGTGCTTCGGCTATATATACATTGAGTAGGTACCCTTGGCATGCGTTGAGTAGTTATAGGTGGAGGGTTATTACTCCACCTGTCTGCACAAGTTTGAGTTATTCCCCAATGGTGATTAATTCAAAAATGTCACATTGGGTGTCCTTATATATTCCCCAATCGTACTTTAATTGAGTGTGGTATGTGTCATGTTTGACCAGTATTGACCCAAATCCAAGTTAGGATTTATTTTAGAATCCCTTTTTGTGTCGTGAAGTACCAGTGTATGCATGATTTAAAGGATTTCTTAAATTGTGTATTTTCCATAAAAAATATTCTATGAGTTGCATATATGCTTGATTAATCTTATTTTAATTATGGAATCATATTAAGGTAAATATTTAAATGATAGTTTAAGTTACCTTTTTTATATTGTAAAAGAAGTTTTAATGAGTTGAAATATTGTTTCATGTCTAAGGGTTATTTCCATAAAAATTGGGAAAATATTGTAAGTTAATTAATTTCAAAAAATTCCTGAGGTGGAAATGTGTATTTATATTTGATTTAATTGTATTATTAAATAATTACAAATGAATGAAGGTAAATTGTTTTATTTGTTAAATGGAATTTTTGGAATTTAAAATAAAGAAAATTATCTAAATAGTAGGAAAAGAAAAGGGTAAATAAAAAAAAGGTTTTTATTTTTCAAGATGTAATTTTATTTTGGGAGGAATTTTGGAGAGGAGAAAAAACCCTCTTCTTGCCAAATTTTATAAATGAAATTGGGAATGTGCTTGTGAATGGAATTGGATGGGACTCAAAGCAATAGAATAGGAATGGGAATGTGAATGTGTGTGGGATTGGAATCTCTCTCTCTTGCAATGTGTGTGGAGTTTAGGGTGAATATTTCTTTCTTAAAAAATTGAGGTAAGTTATTAATTTTGCCTCCATTGTTCATTGTTTTGGATTTTGATTGTTTGGTATGTGATTGGTGGATCATTAACACACCTAGTCTAATTTAAAATTCAAAAGGCATGTAGAAATAACTTTTATTTTGTAACATTTGAGAAATTTCAAAATGTAACCTCATAATTCCCAAATTTTGACAAATGCTTAGAAATCAAACTTTATTTCATAAAATGGTTGGTGTGCGTATGTTGAGCTAAAGGGCACTTTTCATTTTTTTAAATTCTAAATTTTTCAAAAATAGAAAATTTGAAGCTCTACTAATAGAGCTTGCATGTAAATTTTGGTTCTTGACATTCAAAATACTATTAAAATTAAAAATTATGAATGCTTTATTTTGGGGGAAATTGAGTCTTCTTAATATATTTTTGTAAGGGTCATTTTAAGATTATGTTCTCAAGTTTTTGGAGAAAATAAATTTATGCCATGTAATTATGCTTTGTTTTTTTTTGCCACATTCATTGGAGGATGTGATGAGCTTAGGATGTAGGTATTAGAGAGGTTATGGGAGTGGCTCCCAACATAAACCTGACCCAAAGTGACACGTAGGCAACCACAATGTGGGGGTTTTGGTTAAAAAGGTGAAAATTAATGAAACACGAGTAATTAATTAACCAAGATAATGGATATCTCTATCATGCCTTGAGTGCTCATACAAGCTAAGGATGATCAAGGGAGATGAGCCTTTCAAGGATCATAAGCCTTGTAAGATCAAGTACATCCTCATCTATATGAGAAGGTAATTGGTTTTGTGCTAAGCCAAATGTGAGTTTCTACGATGACACTCCCTCTCTTTCTCTCTAACATCTAACCATAGTGTAGTTTGAATAGCACTTGAAAGATGATGTGTTCCCTTTGGTGAGTTTTCCCAATGAGGATTCTTGTGTTATGCCATTAGGGAGTTTTCCAAATGAGTTTTATATGAAGTGACTATTGTCACATGAAATTGTACCCTACTGAACATAGGCTCAACATTCCAATGACAATGGAAATAACCTCAAAGTGGGGACCTTTCAGTTGAGGTTAAATCTCCATAGAAGGTTAGCTTCCTTTTCTAAACTTGGTGTAGATATGTTGGTCCAACCCAAAACATGAAACTTTAGCAATAATCATATTCTAGTAGCTCATAGAGGAAAAGGGAAAGAAAGAATTGCATAAAAAGGGAAGTGAGTAGAATTGTTTCTTCCTGCTTAGAATAGCACAATGCATCAATGAAAATAACCAAGTGAATTACATAGTGAAAGTTAGAAAATTGTTTTTTCTTTTCCTCTCTTAGGTTTTAGGACCTAGAAAGGACAATTTTCACTGACTTTCGCTCAAGAACAAACTCTTGAAATCTCAATGCAAAGGAGAAAGAGATCTTGCAAGAGGGTCTTATAGGGGCTAAATATGATCTAATAAGGGGTTCACCACTAAGTTTAGACTTGGAAAGGATAATTAAATGAAAGATGCAATGCAAATCCCTAATTGAATGCAAAGTAACACTAAATGACCTAGAAAAGTGAATGAAATAGTACAAAAAACTGAAGACAGGAAGGTGTGCACCTGGGAATCTAGAAATGACTGGATGGAGGTCTAGAACACTAGAAATTCTAACTTTAATGCTGACTAGGACACATTCACCAAGCTAGGCGAATCAATCCGGTTTCTAGAAAACTATGCAGGAATAGGAATCTGCCAAATGGATATCCGAATCTACAAAAACCTAAAATTTGACTAGAACTGGGACTCATTCGCCAGAAGTGGTGAATCATTCCAATTGGAATTTTTGGAAGCTTCAAAGGCTAATCTACTTTCCTCTATCTGCTTCATTCTTCCTGAATGATTTCCATATCTGAAACCCTGATTTGCAACCTATAGGTCTTCTCCAATGTTCTCCAAGGCTTGATGACAACTTTGAAAACTTTGAACTCTTAACAAATTTTCTCCAATCTTGCTCCCTAGGAAATCTGCAACCTAGACCAACAAATCACACACAAAGGAGAGGGGGAAATGTTGTTGGGTTAGTGGATAGGGGTTTTCCTTGGTAAAACTTCATTTTGGAAATCAATCCTTGAAATGAAATCAAATAAGAATGGAGAATGATGAATGAACAAATGACAATGTTGCAACTCACCAAACCCTGGCAATAAAGTGCTACAAATATGCTTGATATGGTTGCAATGGATGTAGATCTTGATTCTTGCTTTGAATGATGATGATCTTGAATGAAACACTTTCTTGAATCATAAACCCTACATCATAGTTGTTAGCACAATAACAAACATGATGCATGAAATCTTTGACATGATGATTGATGCTTGAATGCTACTCTAAAATTTTTGATAATATGTCCTTGAATGCTCTTGAATTCTCTTGTGAGTTCTTGTGAACTCAAACTTGCTATAAGAATGCTCATTCAACTTGCTAGGTGTAAAATGAATGAAAGAAACTTGTATTTATACTCAATTATGCAAGAATTTATGAAATTACAACACTACAAGCCGACATCAGATCTAGGAGAATAAAATACCGCTATAAATTTGAATTAATTTTGATTTTGGGCCACACGATACTCATTCACCCAAGGTGGTGAATGAGTCCTACTAGGCTTAATTTTTTAGACTAATTTTAAAAATGCCTAGAAATGTGTGAAACTAGGTTCAAGACCAAAAGATCTAGGTGGGACTTATTCACCCAAGGTGGCGAATGAGTTCCAAATCACTAAATCTGGGCCATTCAAACTTGAAGTGCTTAAAGTATGATTGGCTAATGATTGGTGTCAGGATTATCCTTGAAAATATGTAATAAATGAGGCTTGTGGATGCAAAATAGGACCAATTAAAGCATAAGAAATCCCAATTATTAGTGACAAGCCTAGAAAAGTATGAAAGTGTGTTACAACACTTTATAACACTTAAAATAAGGCAAGATTAAGGTTTTTTTTTTATTAAAAAGAGGTTTATTATGTTTAGTTAATTAATAAAACCTTAGAAAAGTGTGAACGTGTGTTACAACACTTTAGCAAGGTGCCATTTAAATCCATTAGTTCACAAGGGCCCAAGACCTAATGTGAATGCTTCAACCACATTACAACACTAAATCAAAGCAACATTAAGCACAAATTAATAGGGAGGGCCCAAACAAGTGTGAAAATGTCCCCGACGACATTTTTTGACACTACATTTAGCCCCCACTTTAGTGAGAGGATGAACTTGCTTCAAACTCACACTAAAGTAGACAAACATGCATCAAGAGGGGTCCAAGTGCACCAATTCCAATAAGATGGGACAACAACAATCAAGAGGGGTGATCAAACCCCCAGGATCAAGATCCCATGACAAACCAACATAGGCACATAAGGAAACACATGAAAATCATATAAAGAGAAATAACAAGGCACAAGCATACACTGCCAAAAACAAAGAGAAAAGAAGAATAAAAGAAAAATAGGGGTGGATAAAGCTTTGACCGTTTGTCCATCGCCATGTGGATTAGATCTAGGTTGTTTGTCCAAAAAACACATGCTCACTCTAAGGCAACGGAACTCTAGGTTGTATGTTGGGTGAGAAGTCCTAGAAGGTGAGACACATACACTCATGATTGGTATGCACTCACACACACACGCAAGTGGCTATGGGGAAGGTCATGCCTTGGTTGGGCTTCTCGTTGAAACCATACCAAAGTTATACCCCTTGATAACTTTAATAAAGCGCCACAAAAAATGATTTTCGAGCTTCATGAGACAAGCAAAACTTTGTATGCTTAGAACTCATGAAAAAAAAAGATGGTTCCACAAGCATGCAAGTTGTGTTATGCAAGGTGGCCATATAAATGCAAAATGCAAAATGTAAAAATGTAAAGAACGTTCAAAGGAGTCTTGCTTAGTTCATGCGAGGTCTTTAACTTAGGGAACATTGTGCCTAATGTCTCCACGAGAGGACCAATCAAAGAATAAAAAATTCACAACTTAGGGGATGTAGTGTGTCGCATCAAGCCATTAAGAGGAATGTACTATGCTAAGAGAGATCATGCTCTTGAAATACATCACACCCAATGCCATCCACAAAGCGAAAAATGCATTGTATAAAGTAAGAAGGCTACACTATGAACCATGAAAAAGAATAATGCCAATGTATGCCCCCACTTTAAAGAAATTTCTAAACACCATGTTGTGAGAAATTACTTTAAAGTAGTGAATGATAAATACAAATGAAGAAGAAGACATGAGAGAAAACTTGGGAAGCCCTATGCCAAGTCATATATTTCCAAGTAAATTTGTGTCATGCAAAAGAAAAGGAAAAGAGAGGGGCTTCCCCCAAAAATGAAAATCCAAACACATAAGAGATCTATGGATTTGGGGTAAGTATGTTTCTTGTTGCAATATTTTTAAGAGAGAGCTCGGAACTATCATCATTCCCCAAATACACATAGAACTAGAAGAATGACACAAAGAGAGCGAAAACAAAGAAAAACATTTTGGGTCAACATGGAAGAGACATAAATGTCTCGAGGCCTTGTGTCATCCCCAAAAGGAAAACACAAGACAAAAGATAAAAAGATAAAAAGTGCAAAGTAAAGGGATTTATGACAGAGAAGAATGAAGGTACAAATAGAGGAATGTCACAAAGAGAGAGAGAACATCAAACAGAACGTCACAGGGGACCACATTACACATGCAATCACATAAAAGAAAAAGAAATAATGCAAAAGACTAGTACGACACAGGAGAGTCAACCTAAAGCAGGTCATCCACCTCCCAATTATGTTCATTGTATACCAGAGGTGGACAACTAGCCAAAGGTACAATAGCAAGTGTCGATCTAGGATCAGTACCAAGTTTAACACTCTTTGTAGGAGATTTTTCATCTAAGCTAATGGAAGAGGAAAACAATGTATTCAATTCATTATGCACCTCTTCATCAATTTTAGAAACCTCGTGATCATCATCTAAGTTAATCACAACAGGGGGTTGAAGGATAATGTCCATGGAAGAGTTCAACTCTTGTTGTGGTTGTTATATTGGATTGTTTTGTTTTGAGGCAGGGGTAAAGTCATCATGCATTGCTTCAGTCAAGTTATCTTTATTTTCTTTGTTTAATTCTTCATGTATCCTGTGAGCAAGGGCACGACGTCTACACCTATGCTCTCTAGCTTCTCTGTTTCTTTTTCTTTTTTTTTCAAGTTGTGTCTATGTAGGAGCTAGTTGATCAACCATGGGTTTCTTTTCTTCCCTAAGGGGAGGAAAGAAAGGAACCACGGGAGGTTGTTCGACCACTTTCTCTTTGACTTTGTACACTTTTTTTATTCTAGGAGGTGTGATGGGGTTGTTTTCATTGTCTCTTGGTCTTTTGTAGGAGGTAGGTGAAGTTTCTATCTTAGGTTGGTCTTGGTTGTTTGGAATTTCTTTAGGTTCAAGCATCGTTTCGTCAAGGATAGTAGGCTCGGTGGTGGATGGAGACATGTTTCGAAGGTATAGTTTTGCTATTTTCTTTGCCTTAACTTTTCATAGGACAAGAAAAAGAAATCTTCTCGTGATTTTATAGGTTCCATAGGCTTGGGGAAAAAGAAATCTAAGGAAAATTTTCCTTTGGAAGCTAAAGGGTTAAAGCCACTATGGTGGATAGTGAATACTTCATCGTCAATGGGAAACTTTAAGCATTTATGCACAATCGAAGGGACAGCTTTCATGGAGTGAAGCCATGGATAGTCGAGCTTCACAGAATATTGGTCCAACTGTGGGATGATGGAAAATGAGATGTCTAATGTTTTTGGTCCTATTTGTAAGGGAAGAGTGATTGATCCCATCATAGGGCAAGAAAAACCATTATGTGTCTTGATCCATGCTTTCAGTTTATCGTATATACCTTGATGGAGCTCATGCAAAAGTAAGAATTCCTCGGTGATCACATTCTCTCCACAGGCGGGATCTATTAGTATCCCATTAGTGGGCTTGTCATAGATACGGATGGTTATGTAAAGAGGACCGTTGAGTGCATGTTTAAGTATATCCTTAGAGGTGAAAGCAATGTCAAGTGGATTTTTAGTTTGACCCTTACGAGGAATGATGTCTATCACTTGTACTATGTCATCCATAGGATCATTGTCTATAGAATCATGTTGAATAGAATCATTGTTATCATCATCTGTGTCAACATTCATCACATCATTCTTTATAGTTTTGTTGGCTTTGACAAATGAAATGTTATGTTTTGGCATGGGGTTGGTAAAAATTGGAAATTTCTAGTTAGGAGGGGCAATAGACTTATTTCCTTGATCACTAACACCTCCAACGGAAAGAAAATCGGAATCAATGAGGTCTCGCATAAGATGTTTAAGATGCTTGCAATGTTCTGTCATGTCCATTTTATCGATGGTAATGGCAATAAGCATTTGATCTAAAGCTTGGGGATAAAGGATTATTAGGATTGGGTGTTTTGACAGGAGGTGTGGTAATCATTTGTTCTAAAATTTGGGTCATTGTGTTATGAAGGGTATCGGGTAAGGGAGTGAATTGTGTTTTCGGGTCCCTATAGCTAAAGGGTATTGTTGCTTTAACAATAGCCACTTGGTTGTTGAAATTTTGAGTTGTTTGTTGAGGGGGATTGAATTAAAGGAACCCTTTGTTCTATTTTCTAAATGGTTGGGAATTTTTTTGGTTTGCGGGCTCGGATTTCTCAATTCGGCTAGAAGTGGACTTTGTATCTCGACTACTAACCGAATTTTGATAATCACGGAGGGAAGTACACAAGTGCATGAAGGATGGGAATTTCATCATGGTGAACTTGTCTTGAATCTTTCTTTACAAGTCTTCTATGAGCATCTTTTGAAGGTGAGGGTCAGGGACCTTGACATCGATTTGGGAATAAAGCGATTGATAGCGTGAGATAAAGTCAGTTATCTTTTCTTCTTCTTTTTGCTTACATCTCATCAAATTGGCCAAGGTCATCTTAGGAGTCATATGCACTTGGAAATGGTTTAAAAATGCCTCAACCAGTTCTTTGAATGAACAAATTGAGTTGTTTGGTAAAGAGGAGAACCATTCCAAGGCAATATCTTTCAATGACCTAGGAAAAAGCTTAGCCAAAAGTTTATCATCAAGAAAAAAGTCACTACATAAAGAAGTATAAGCATTAACATGGTTAGAAGGATCTCCATTTCCTCCATATTTCTCAAATCTAGGCACCTCTACACCTTGTGGTAGATCGGTGTTCGCAATATCTTCAAGGACAATGGGTTGCTTTTGACATAATATGTAGGTGGGCCATTTTGATTTTGATTGATGGTGGAAATTTATTTTTGAAGGGATGAAATGGTTTGGAAGAGTTGGGTTATGAGAGGGTCATTGTTTGTGTTATGAGATGGAAGTGAAAATGGTGGAGTTTATGTGTTTGAAGGACAAGTGAATGGAATGCTTATAAGAGGTTGTGATAGGTCGAATTAGATGGTTAGAAAGCAAGCAACAACTAAAAGAGTGCAAATAAACAACTAAAACAACCTACACCTCAAGATTAGCCTAAGTTGGAAACAATGCAAGACAAAGCAACGAAATGGAACTTTATACCTTGCATTGAGTCGATCCTTTGGTTGGCCCTTCGATCTTTGACGTGTATGCTCCTTGGATGGCAAGATGCAAGCTAGATGAGGATGTGAAGATGGATGCAAGTGGATGAAAATGTGAAAATGGCTAAGTAGAGGTTGAGAAACAAAACTGCAAGAGTTTGGCTAGCACAAATAATCTCCCCAAAATGAGAGAAAAGAGGGGGTATTTATAGGATTTTTGGAAAATCCTAGGGGAAATGGACGGTTGAGATTGATCCACCAAATATCAAGATGTAGGGCTAAGGTGAGTTGAGAACTCACAAGCCCTCACATCTTGACATGTGGCATGTGAGATAGCCCTAAAAGGTGAAGTGGACATGAGGTGGAAGGAAAGGACATGACATGGAGAGGGGTACAAAGTACCTTGGGATTGGACAAGATCTCCTCATAAAGGAGGTCCTTGTCCCCATGTGGGTGAGAGGACAAGTGGAGAATTAAAAATTCCTCAAATATTCTCATGGGAAGAGGGAAGGAATTTTAAATTCAAAGGGTGCATTGGGGGATTAAAAAGGTGAATTAAAAATTCACATGGGGAAGGGAGATGCCTTGTCCAAAAGGAGAAAGCCTTTAATAAGGTTGACCAAGGACACATGTCATAAAGGACATGGGGAAGAGAAAAATGAATTAAATATTCCTTGGAAGGATTAAAAGGAATTAAAAATTCCTTGAGAGATTGATTAGGCTAGTTAGTGAAGGATTAGTGGATGGTTAGGTGGCTAAGAGAGATTAGAGGCCAACTTGCAAAAGTTGGAGGATGTGACACCTCCTAATCAAGGATTAGGCATGTGCACACCTTAATGATGAGATTAGAAGAAGGATTAAGATAAGATAAAAATGATGGAGGATGTGACATGAAGGGAATTAAATAAATGGAATATTTATTTAATTCAATTGATGGAATGAGGATTAAAGAGATAAGGTATTATTGATTAAATACCTTAGGGACTTGGCATAATTAAAGATATTAATTAAATAATAGTAGTATTACTTAATTAACGAAAATAAGACAAAAGGGGATGAATTTGGATAAATTAATTGTCCAAATTTAGACATCTACATTTTCCCTCTTTGAGATGGTGTTACGAAGTAGCATCATTTCAAAGAATATTAAAACATAGAACCTAGAAGAAGATGGTTAGATTGGAAAAGATGCCCAGCCATTCCTTTGAATGATTAGGAAGGAAAAAGATGAGAAAAAATTAGGGATGAAGGATGCCCCCTCGAGAGGACATGCGGGTTCAAGAGAACACGAGTGTGCTCTCGAAATGGATGAGATGATGCAAGGGGAGCTGAAGAAGATGATGCAATGTGATGGAAGATTGGGAGGGGAGCGTGATGAAGGATGAATGGATGGGGGGGATTTGAGGATGAGAGATGAAATGCAATCTAAATGCAATTTTCCATCGTCGGAGCACTGATTTTTGCTATAGCATAAGACACAAGAAGCCAGGGTATGAAGAACCAAGGCGGATTAGTGTCTAATGCAGAAAATAGACATAACAAACAAGAAGGCTATCCCAACACCCCAAAGTCACGATGACCTTGGTCGAGCCAGGTATTGGGATAACCACAAGCACGCAAGGATGCCTCAGCGTAACACAAGACCTCAGGGATCTTGGTGGGTACTACGTGGGACAACCGAGAAGACAAACAAAAAATCAAGATACACCCCTATGTTGACGAGTCAAAGCACACCATGATATGATGGATCAAGGTGACGATGACAAGTGATGATAGGGAGCTCAAATGATAAACAAAATCCAAAAGCATCAAAAGATCACAATGAATTTCAAATGTCCTTTTCCATAGGATCAATCAAGGGGATGGATGGGATTGATGAGGTCTGTTAGGAAGGATGCATCCTGTTGAGACCGATGATAGATACTAATTAAAAGATTGATATGACGCAGGATATTCAGAACTGATTGGATTTGATGATACAAGTGGATCTTGTTGGTTAAGAACCAGCTAGATAAGGGCGTAGCTTGATGATGCGACACGAGAGACATGACACAAGATAGGAGACCTTGATGGATGATGAAGACGGGACAGACAAATAGGAATAAGATAAGAAGATTGATGATAGATGATAAAGGATCAGATGGACAAAGTAGAAAGACTGGTGATGGAACCCCGGGGGCAGATCAAATGATCGACCTTGCCTACGTGAAAGCGCAGGGGCAACGTAGTTCAACAAAAGGCTAAAGACAAGTGATGGATGAAAGATGATGGGATAACCCTAATGAAGGGGATAAAATGATTGGACTGACACAATGGGACAAGATAGACCTGTTGGAGTGGATTGGAGGATAGTGACTAGACAAAGCTCAGGGATGGGATAGTTATCCAAATCATCAAAGATGAAGTGGGCGGATGATATGATGGAAAAGATGTGCAAAAGAAGCAAAAGTGATGGTGATAAGATAGATGACATTGGATTGCGTGGGGAAAAGCCTAGAGCTAGATACCAATGACAAGGGATTATGAGATGGGATGAAGGGAGAGGATGGGGGGAGGAAAAGGATTGTTTGGGTGGATTGGATTGAGGGATAAGGATTTGGATGAGGAAAAGGTGACCAGACAGATAGATTACTAATCCTTGGAACTAGAAGGTGAAGGGTGGGAAAAGATGGAAGATTACGATTGATGAGAGTTTGAAATGATAGGATGTTTGATGAAGGTTTGAGATGATAGATGAATGGTCAAAATAAATGAATGGTTACATGGAATGAGTGAATGGATTGATTAGAATGGAGGAATATGACTAAATTGAAGATGGAGGGAGGAATCGGAAGACTTTGTTCGATATCCAAAGATCTTGACTGCAAAGGGGGTTTGGGTAAGCTCAGATTGGGATAAGATTAAAGCTCAAATGAGGATAAGATGAAAGCTTAGATGAGGATTGGATTGAAGACTAGAATGATTGAAGGATATGAGTGGACATGATTCTACACCGAGTTCCAGGGTTGAAAGGGCGTAAAGTGTTGACAATCAGATTTTTCCAAATTTGGCAATTTTTAAAAATTGTCAAATTTTGCCATTTTAGGAAACTTCATGGGCGTATGTTTGAGAGTCCCAATTTTTTTCAAGAAATACCCATTGGTGAGATAGGATGAATTGCCAACTAAAATCCCAGATTCGGGATATGCATTTTGAGTTATGAGTGAAAACAATTTTTCAAAATGCTGAAAAAAAACACTAAATTGGGATTTTGAGGGTCAAGATGAAAGTTTGAGGCCCTGAAAATGGGTCAAAACGGGTTCCAACGACTTTCAAAGAAGCTAGTTGGAAATCCACTTGTTATCGCATAACGCAACCACCCGTCAAATTTCAGCTCAAACGGACACCCGAGTCAAAAGTTATGGCCTCCAGAAGTTTGGTGTAAAAATCAAAACCCTCAAAAATATGGTTTTTCGATAAATTTT
>VDFB02261995.1:0-22435 GCA_007258455.2 Sequoia sempervirens | reverse complement strand
GAGGGTGTAGGGTATAGGGTATAGGGTATACTATTTAAAGTTGAGGGATAATGTTCAAGGATGAGTGCATAATTTTATGTGTTTATGGTTTATGGATTAGGGTAAATGTGATATTCAGTATAGGGTAAATAGGGTATGGGTTTTTGATATAAGGCATAAGGTTAGGGGTTTAGAGTGTAGGGTTTAGGGTTTAAGTATAGGGTTGAAGGTTGAGGGACAATTTTGAAGGTTTAGGACCATATAAGAGTGAGGGTATAAGGTATAGGGATGAGGGTTAAGGGTGTAGGGTTTAGGGTTGAAGGTATAGGGTTGATGGTTGAGGGATTAGAGCTTAAGTATAGAGTTAAGGGTACAAGGTATAGGGTCAAGGGTTTACGATTGAGGGATAATGTTCAACCTATTGAGTGTATATGATTAAGTGTGTAGGGTATATAGATTAGGGCTTAGGATACTGGTTTTAGATTTTAGGGTATGGGTTGAGGGAATAAGGCATAGGTTTAAGGTTTGAGATTATATGATTTAGGTTTTAAGTATAGGGTTGATGGTCAATGTTCAAGGTTAAGGGTACATGGCATAGGGATGAGGGTTAAGGGTTTAAGGTATAGGGTTGAGGGTTGAGGTATTATGGCTTAGGTATAGGGTTAAGGGTATAAGGTATATGGTAGAGGGTTGAGGGTTTACATTTGAGGGATTAAGTATTGGGTTTAAGTATAGGGTTGAGGGACAATATTTTGGGTTTAGGGTATAAGGGTGAGGTATAGGGTATAGGGATGAGGGTTGAGGTTGTAAGGTTTAGGGTTTAAGGTAAGGGTTGAGCATTGAAGGATTACCTAGCTTAACTAATAGGTTGAGGGTATAGGATAGAGGGTTGAGGGTTTATAGTTAAGGGATAATGTTTAGCTCGTTAAGTGTAAAAGATTAAGAATGTAAGGTATAGGAATTAGGATTTATGATATTAGGTTTAAGGTTTACAATATGGATTGAGGCTATAAGGCGTAGGGTGAATAGTTGAGAGTGTATGGTTTAGGGTTTAAATATAGGCTGAGGGACACATTTTAGGGTTTAGGGTATACAAGTGAGGCTATAGGCATAGGATATGGGTCAGAAAGGTAGGGTTCAATGTTTGCCAAGATATAGGGTTGAGGGTTTATAGTTGAGGGATAATGTTCATGCTGAGGTTTAAGGTATAGGGGTTTGAGGTTTTAAGGTTGGAGGTGGGCATGGGTGATTCAAGGATTGGAGGGATTAGAGAAGGAGGGGTGGTAGTAGGGGTATGGATAATAAACAAGGGCTGAGGTCTGGGCTAAGCCAATTGTACATACTGCATATGTCCAATAGGGCTTAAGATATTGGGCTGACCAATTAGGCCTAAGCACAGAGCTGAGGGCTGAGGCTGTAGGGGTGTAGGTGCAGGGTTTAAGGTCTGGGGGGCTGTGGGCTTCAATGTATAGGCTGAGGGATTAGGAGCTGAGGGTTTAGTGTATAGCTCTTGAGGGTTGAGGGATTAGGTTGAGGGTCTAAATGTATAGGTGGAGGGTTTAAAGGAGGGATTAGGTTGAGAGTTATGGGTATAGGTTGAGGTTGGAGGGATTAAAGGAGGGGTCAGGATTAGGGTCGAGGGACAAAGGAGGGGTCAAGGAAGGAGGGGCTGGAGGGCGCAGGCTGAGGGCCGGCGGTTGAGGCTGGAGGCTGGAGGTGGAGGAAGCGGTTGATGGATTTTAAGGCATAGGCTGAGGGTTTAATGCATGTGCAGAGGGCTGAGGGTTTACATAGTAGGGTTTAAAAGCTGAGGTTTTAAGGTTTAGGGCTTCTAAGGGCTTAGGGTTGAGGCTCTGAGTATTTAGGATAGGAATTAGGTTTAGGCTTAGGTTTAGGTTGGGAGGACTGGGTTTGCTGCTGAGGGTTTATTGTATAGGGTAGAGGGTTGATGGTTGAGGGTTTAAGGGTTGAGATATTAGTATTGGGAAAATATATCTCAACCTTGTAATTATATAAAGGTTATTGTTGATAGGAAATATATATATGTATGTATGTATGTATTTCCTACTTACACTGATAGTTGTAATATACGATGGAAGCAAGGGGATGAGTGAGATACATGTAAAGAATTTTTTGTTAACTTTTTTAGGAAACTCCTAAAATGGTTGACATAAATTAAATAAATGATACATTGTAAATCTATACCATTAATTATTAGGTTTTAGATCTAATGGTGAATATTTTGTTGGCCTATCTTTCCCTAGAAAGTAACCCTAATTTATGAGGGCATTGGACTATGATCGTAGACGGAAATGTATTCTGAGAGTTTGATAGCAATCGTGTTGTCTCTGAATCTCTAGTTGGTGATACTCTCATGAGAAGCTTGCTTTGCAAGTATATTGTAATCTTTGTGATTTCTAAATAATATATTGGGTGGCTTTTGGAGTGTGGGGGTTTTCTCCCAAAAGGGTTTTCCCCACGTAAATCATTGTGTTCTGGTATGCATGATAATTATGTTTAAGTTTCTATAACTGTTAAAGATCTATAAATTTTTTACATTATTCTCCTCTCAAGATTAGTGTAGGAAGTTGTTACACTACCTTAGCTTCCTTACAAGTGGTATTAGAACCCGATCCCCTTTGGTTTCAGTTGTGGGTTGTTGGGTTTTTGGACTAATCTAGGTTTGAGTGGGAGCTTGTGTAGAAGATAGTTTGTAACCTTATTGCAAGAATTTTTAGATGGCAAGTTCATCAAGGAGAGTAGAGGTGGATAAATTTTTTGGAAATAATTTTGAAATGTGGAAGTTGAAGATGGAGGATGTGTTGATAGATCGAGATCCATGGGATGTTGTTCATGAGAATGTTTCAAGGCCTACAAATCCTACTCAGGTTGCTCAATATGATGTTATGGATAGTAAAACCAAGGATCTAATCGGATTGTGTTTGGTAGACTCTTTTTAATTAATTTCCATGAGAAATCTACACAAGAATTATGGAAGAAGCTTGGTAAGATGTATCAATCCAAATATCTAGTGAACAAGATTTTATTGAGGAAGAAGTTTTATTCCTTGAGAATGGAAGAGGGTGGACAAATCACAAACCACCTAAAAGCATTCAATATGTTGGTGGCTCAATTGGAATCAATAGGTGCCAAAATGGATGAGGAGGAGAAATGCCAAATATTGCTTTGTTCCTTGCCTGATTCATGGGATTATCTTGTTATGGCTATTGGGAGTACTTCTATAATTTTGAAGACTGAAGATGTTGTGGGTTCTTTTCTTTCTAAAGAGATGAGGAGGAAGGTATCTATCATTGCCAAGGAGGCCTTGAATGTCCATGGAATACCTAAGGAAAAAGGCAAGAAAAATGAGAGGCATGACAAATCCAAGTCTAGGGGAAGATCTAAATCTCCTAGAAAGTCCAAAGTTATTTTTTGCAACTACAATAAGCCTGGACATTTTTGTAAGGAATGCAAAGAAGAAAAGAATAAAAAGAAGAAATTTGATTGTGATTTTGAGTTTGAGAAGGAATATGGTGACACATTCATTGCATATTTCACAACTCATGTAGGTAATGATGCATGGTTAATTGATTCAGGTGCATCTTTTCATATGACCTTTAATAGAGATTAGTTTTTTGAATATGAAAATTTTTATGGAGGTAAGGTGTACTTGGGTGATGATTCTCATTTAGACATTGTTGGTCATGGTAAAGTTAAAATCAAGTTTACTGATGGTACAATAAAAAGGATTAATGGTGTGTTGCATATCCCTAGTTTAGCACAAAATTTGTTATCTGTGAGCAAACTAATAGATGTGGGTGTGCAGGTCTAGTATTTTCTAATGCAGGATGTAAGATGGTTAGAGGTGCAATGGTGATTGCTAGAGGTGTCAGATACAAAACATTGTATAAGCTCAATGCATGTACTATTGAGTGCAATAGCACTTTTGTGAAAAACAATTTTGTGGAAGAAGTGAGGGTTTCACCTTCAATAGATGGTCATAGATTTTTGGTACCCAAGGGTGTTGTTTCTTTTGAATCAAAGTTACTTGCAGAGAAAACTATGTTATGGAACTAGAGACTTGGCCACATTGGAGAAAATGGTCTAAGGACCTTGAAAAATAAAAACCTTGTTGAAGCTTTGTTTGATTATAACCTTGAATTCAAATTATGTCAACATTGCATTTATGGAAAACAAAATCACGTTCATTTTTACTTGAGTTCTCATAAATATTATGGTGTATTGGATCTTATTCATTATGATGTGTTTGGTCCTATAGATGTCCCTTCGGTTGGTAAATCCACATATTATGTTTCATTTATTGATGATTATATTAGAAGGACATGGGCATACTTTCTAACGAGTAAATCTAAAGTTTCCAATCGATATAAAGAATTTAAAGCAATGGTTGAGTTGCAGAATAGAAAAAAAATAAAATGCTTGAGGACTAATAATGGTGGTGAATTTTTCTCTAATGATTTTGATAGATTTTGTAAATATTTGGGTATTCATAGATAGAATACAACTCTGTATTTTGCACATCATAATGGAGTTACATAAATAATGAACATGGAACTGATGGAGAAGGCCAGGAGTATGTTAAGTGGTGTTGGCCTAGAACAAAGGTTTTGGGTTGAAGCTATTTCCACTACCAGTTACATGATTTATAGGTATTCTACAATAGCTCTTATTGATAAGACACCTATAGATGCATGGTCAGGTCACAATGCTTCATTAAGACATCTTAGAGTTTTTGGTTGCGAGGCATATGCACATGTTTCAAAGGAGAAGCAAAAAAATTTGGAGAACAAGGCTATAAAATGTATCTTCATTAGATATAGTTATGGTGTGAAAGGATACAAGCTTTGAGATCTTGTTGCATAAAAGGTAATATATAGTAGAAGTGTTATTTTTATAGAACCTAAGCTTTCTTCTGTTACATTGCAGCCATAAAAAAGTAAATAGGAAGATGTGATTTAATTTCTTTCTACACCTGAGAAAGTTGAATCAAGGCCCACAGATAGACAAGAAGTTGAGGAGAGCTCATCTAGCTTTGAATCTTCAGAAGAGGAGGAAGAACCTCCAACTCAACTTGTTTGTAGGTCTACAAGGCATAAAAAACCACCTTAAAGGTATACACCTGATGATTGAAGATGTATTTTTTCTTTGAATACTAACATGGATGAACCAAAATTTGTAGAAGAGGCATTAAGTATGAATGATGCAAAATCTTGAAAGATTGTTATGGATGAAGAAATAACATCTTTGAAAAAAAATGACACATGGGATCTTGTACCATTGGGTGAAGGATGAAAACTTGTTGGTTGCAAATGGTTGTTCAAGAAAAATATTGCTTTAGATGGAGGTTTTGAGATGCACAAAGAAAGGTTGGTTGCAAAAGGTTACTCTAAAGTTGAGGGTGTCAATTATGGTGAGATATTCTCTCTTGTTGCAAAAATGACATCCATTAGATTTTTTCTTTCTATTGCTACTGCTTATGATTTATAGGTTGAGAAAATGGATGTGAAAATTGCTTTCCTGTATGGTGACTTAGAGGATGATATTTATATGACACAACCAGAGCACTACATGGTGAAGGGTAAAAGTAAATTAGTTTACAAATTGAAGAAATCTTTGTATGGCCTAAAACAAAGTCTTAGGATGTGGTACCAAAAATTTGATACATATTTGTTGAGTTTTGGATTTGAGCATTCTATATCAAATCATTGTGTTTATTATAAAACTAATGACGACCATTTCCTATTTATTGCATTATATGTTGATGATATGTTATTTATTGGCAAAGGGAAAGGTATGATTTCATAATTGAAATCTCAACTTGCTTCTAAATTTTAAATGAAAGAACTTGGTGTAGCTAGACACATTCTTTGGATGAAAATTAAAAGAGATAGAGATAATAGAAAGCTATGGCTTGGCCAAAGTAATCATGTCAATTCAATTTTACATAGATTTAACATGTTCCCTTTTCTTTTGGAACAAATTTATCTATTTCATATTGTCCAACATCCCCATTGGAAATGGAATACATGAGTAGAGTGCCTTACCAGAGTGCAATTGGAAGTTTGATACATATGTTATGGTTTTTACTAGACTAGACATTGCCCAAGTAGTGGGAGTTCTTTCTAGATATATGTCTAATCCTAGTAGAGTTTATTGGGATATAGTTAAAAGTGTCTTCAAATATTTATGTGGTACCTTAGACTATTCCCTATGTTATCATAGTAATGTGATTGAAGACATGATATTTCCCTTGATATTCATGGTTATGTTGATTTAGACTAGGCAAGTGATATTAATAGCAGATGATCCACCAATACTTATTTGTTTACTTTATTTGGTGGTGCAATTAGTTGGATGAGTAAGCAGTGGGTTGTGGTTTCTTTTTCCACTACTGAAGCAAAGTATATGGCAGCTACTCATGCTTGTAACGAAGCCATTTGGCTTAAGAGATTGTGTTCAGCTTTTGGAATAAAACAAGGTGCAATGAAAATTTATTGTGACAGTCAAAGTGCGATATGTCTAGCTAAGAACTTGACATTTCATGCCAAGACCAAGCATATTGATGTACAATATCATTTTGTTCGAGATATGGTCGAAGATGGTAGGGTGAAGTTGGTTAAGGTAGAGAATTTGATGAATGTTGTTGATTCTTTAACTAAGTCTATGAGCATAGAGAAGTTCAATGACTACGGGCCTTTCAACCCCTAGTAATTAAGAGACAATGTTTACTCTACTAGTTGCTCTTACAAGGTGTTTGACAAGTGGGGGATTTGTTGGAAAAATATGTCTCATCCTTGAAATTATATAAAGGTTATTGTTGATAGGATATATATATGAATATATATATTTCCTAGTCACATAGATAGGTGTAATATACAATGGTAGCAAGGGGAGGAATGGGATGCATGTAAAGAATTTTTATTTGAATTTTTCAAGAAACTCGTAAAATGACCAACATACATTAAATAAATGATACATTGCAAATCTAGACCATTAATTATTAGGTTTTAGATCTAATGGTGGATATTTTTTTAGCTTGTCTTGCCCTGGAAAGTAACCCTATTTTATGAGGGCATTGTACTATGATTGTAGAAGGTGATGTATTTTGAGAGTCTAATAGCAATCGTGTTGTCTCTGAATCTCTGGTTGGTGATATTCTTTTGAGAATCTTGCCCTACAAGTATATTGTAATCTTTGTGATTTTTGAATAATATATTGGGTGGATTTTGGAGTGGGGTTTTTTTCTCTTGGAATGGTTTTCCCCATGTAAATCACTATGTTGTGGTATGCATGATATTTATGTTTATTTTTTTTTAAGTTTCTATAACTATTAAATATCTCTGATTATTTTGCATTATTCTCCTCTCAATCTGATCAGTGTAGGAAGTTGTTCCACTACCTTAGCTTCCTTATAATTAGGGTATAATGGTTGATGGTTTAAGGGTTGAGGGTTGAGAGATTAGGGTTGAGGGTTTAATGTATAGGGTAGAGGGTAGAGGATTGAGCAATGAGGGTTGAGAGTTGAGGGTTGAGGATTGTGGGATTAGAATTTAAGGTATAAGGTTGAGGGATTAGGGTTGATTTTTTAATGTATAGGGTATAGGGTAGAGGGTAGAGACTTTAAGGGTTGATGGATTAGGGTTTAAGGGTTGAGGGTTGAGGGATTATGGTTTAAGGTATAGGGTTGAGAGTTTAAGGCTTGAAAATTGACTATTCATTGTCACTATGGTTCATTGTATGGATTATCCTAATGAATGGATTGTGCTCTACCCTTTGTGTTTGACTAGTGACTAGTTTTCTTTTGTTGTTTTTTCATTGGTATTAGCTCAAGAAATATACCCATCTCTACTGCTATATCCACCTTTTCTATTACACTTTGAATAGACTGTTATCAATTGCAAGATTGATGTATCCATTGTAAATTGTCCCTTAATTCACTTTGAATGGACTGTTATCTTGCAAGATTGATGTATCCATGTCAACATTCACACTTTTTGAAAAATATGAATCATTTGCAATAACTATATTATTTTTTGTCTTCATTTTATTCTTGATACTTTTAAGATTCTACTCTAATGCATTCTCTATCACACTAACAACTTATTCCTTCATAATTGAAAGGTTAATATTTAGGTTCTAACCAAGTTGATGAGTAGTAGCAACACCAAGCACTGGGGAATGATTATGTTCTCCTTCTTGTGTAATGATAGACCCCTTTTTGCTTCCCCTTAACATGATTTTGTGCATCCAGTGTAAAGTTGTAAGGTGAAACATTTTTGTGTTCTATTCGTATGTAATGCAATCAAATCCATAGTTCCAACATATCTAGATGGGTAGGTTTATGCTAGGTAAGGTCCTATTTTGTACCCCAACATGCCAAAATGTTCCAAGCTACATTGTACCAATGATTTCTCTTAAGAGACTAAAGTGCAAAAAAATAATAATCTATGATGAGCTCTTTCTTAGAAACCATGCAGCTTACTACCATTCCATCTAAAGGTATAGGGTCATATAGGGAACCTCTACAATAACCTCTCTCAGGTTTTTATGTCTCCAATCCATTTTCCCTTGGTAATGAGTTTTTAGTTGATGGAAAAAATGTCAGATGCATGTAGTGTAAAGTTTCAAGGTGGTGTAATTTTTTTCTTCTTCTTCTATTCATCATGCAACCAAACCAACAATTACAACATGTCTAGATAGATAGGTTTACGCTAGGCAAGGTCTTGTTTCACACCCCAACATAAAATGTTCCAAGCTACATTGCACTGATAATTTTTCTAAAGAGACCAAAGTACAAAATAGCAAAAAACTTTGATGAGCTCTTTCTCATAAACTATGGCACTTACAACTATTCCATCTAAAGGTATAGAGTCATGTAGGGCCCCTCTACAATAACATCTCTCAGTTTTTTATATCTCTAATCTATCCACCTGTGGTGACGAGTTTTGAGTTGATGGAAAAAGTGTCAAATGCATGCAGTGTAAAGTTACAGGGTGGCATACTTTTTGTTCTATTTTTAATGAAACCAAATTGACAGTTCCACACATCCATATGGGTAGGTTTATGCTAGGAAAGGTCCTATTTCACACCCCAACACATAAAAATGTTCCAGGATACATTGCACTAATGATTTATCTTAAGAGATCAAAGTGTGAAAAAGAAGGAAATTTTGATGTGCTCTTTATTGAAAATTTTGGCACTTATTAATGGAAGAATAAGGGTATGTGCAGGATCATCATAGAAAAAATAGGCCCTTAAGTGGCAAAAAATTCAGAAAAATCAGTGTTAGGCAACTTGACATAAAAATTTGAATAAGTTATCTACATTATTTCAAAAATATGTAAGAATAGAATTTGTAGAAAATTGAATGTAGTTTCCAAACTAGGTTTATTTAAAAATAAATAAAATCTATTTGGTGAAAATTTGAAATTTCAATGCAGTAGTACTTAAATTTCAGGGAAAAAATAAGAAGTGGGTGTATGTCTAACCACCCTAACCATAATAAAATGATAATATTTTTTTATAAGATTTTATATATAAGTAGAGGACTCATGTCTGGATGTGATGCATATTTTTTTGTAATTTTTTTCCAAGTAAATAATTAATTATGATTTTTTTATTACAACTTTTAAAAAATATAAAACCTCGTATGTTTGACCACCTTAACATGGTCAAAACTTCCTGAAATTTAATTTTTCTTTTTTTAATCCTATATTATGTGAAGCATAGAATGTGGCGCATGTTTCCGATTCAAAAAATGTGATGCCGTTTGAAAGTTATAGATGTTTTTCAATTAGCCTATCAATCAAGACTTTAGTTGTAATTATAATAGAAAATGAATAATAATTATTTATTAAAGTATAATTTATATTGGTGAGAAACTGATAATCTCCTCTAAAAACCTTTTTTGTTTCATCAATTCTGGGGAAAAAAAAATTTGTCAACCACATTCCCTAAAAATACCCATAATATTGCCACTTTTTGGCCCATCATGATCCTACACATTCCCATAAGGATTTTTTCATTGATGCATTTGTTGGAAACATGAGCATGTGGGATGAGCACAAGTTGTATAGTTATGCAGTTCAATGTTGTCATTGATGTCAACATTGTATTTCAATACGAAGACCATTGTGCAGATCAATTTGTATAGCTTGAGAATGTTTGAGGATGCTAAAATTGACATCAACTAGAAACAACTAAATTTTAATACACACATTTTAATATTTATTTAAAAACATATATATCAAAATTAAAAAATATATCCATACCCTAAAGTTTCAAGTTATAAATACACACAAAAAAATTTAAGGAAAAAAAAAATACTATATAAAGATTAATGTCTCATGTAACTTCATTTTTTAGCATTTTATTAGCATATATTATAGTGTTAATTTATAAAATACTATATTCAATTTTTTTGAATATTTTCAAAAAATACAAATATAAAATATACTAAAAAATAAATATTTAATTAGTTTACATCATTTCAAAATTCAAAAGATATATATCACTTTTTAGTGATTTAAGTTTAAAATTTGGATCAGTGTTGGCCGTTTCCTTTATAAAAGTGTGACACAACTTTGTACTTTTACCTTGAAGGTAGTTGACATGAAAATTGACTAAGTGTCAATACAGGTATTATGTGTATAAGACATATAGTTTTTAGGTCCACATTAGTCTGCTATTTGAGATATTTCTCTACATTTTTTTATATAATTTTGTTGGATGATAGAGGAAACTAATTCCATAATTTCACATTGCTTTGGCTTTTGGTGTTGAAGTTATGAGTGATAGTATGTCGTTCTAGTAGTAATAGGTATTTTCTAGTTTAATATATATGTTTTGGTGAATCCACACTTCTCTGTGGATTAGAATCTAGCTTTGCAAGTTTGTGGAGATATTGAAAGGTGTTAGTAGAGTGTGTATTCCAAATGGCATAGAGTTTGGAGGTCTGCATGTTTGAATGTGGTTGTACAGTTGGCAATTTTTTTTATTAGGTCATTACCGATGATGACTTAATGAGTTTTGTGTATTGCAGAGTTTGAAAATGTATTGATCCCTTATGTGGGTGCTATTTTGGGTCCATGCTAACCTATTTTGAATCATTATGAGTTTTTAATCTTGGTGTGAAGCACGTATATGTGGACATAGAGCCAAAAAGTTAAATTTTATATATTACATCTAATTAGGCTGACCTAATTAATGTTGTAGGTATTTATGGATGAAACGGATATGTGTAGGATATTTTTTGGTTTTTTAGTGTGTGTATGTGTGATATAATAAGTGTTTATGTATGCAAATTATGTGAAAGTAAAGTGAATGCAGAGCAAAGTAGAGAGTTAATTTAGATCAATATGAAGTGTGTAGTGTTTGTATTTTGAGCTTCAATGGAACTGTAATTCATGCATATGTTAGATGAAATTACAATAATTCAAACTAGGTTGTGAGCCACAACTCTCTTCTATCTTTTCTTCTTTCAATAGGCAGTAAATCTACTTTGATAGTGAGTCCACCTATAGTGAGAAATTTTGTAATATACTATAATTGGTTATAATATATTGTGAGCTAATCCTCACCATGGTTTTTTCCATTTTGGATTTTCCATGTAAAAATTTGGTGTTCATGTGTTATGTGATGTTGTTGAATGTTTTTATGCTTTCTTTCATTACTGGAAATTGAATATGCTATGAGGATTGAATGTTTAACTATTTAATTGGTTTAAACCTAAATACTAATTCAACCCCCTTTAGTATTTTGGGTGTTCAAAAATTGGTATCATAGCTTGGTTCCTTGGAAGGAGCTTAACCACTTGGGGAAGATCTTGGAGATTGAACATGTGGCTATTAGAAGATTACCTACTCCGCTGAAAGAAATTCCAATAGTTGGAATTATAGAAGAAGATTGTATATTTGATATAAATGGAGAACCCAAAATTTCTCTTGAAGATCTATAAAGAACTAAAGGTGAAAATAGAGATATGAAAGAAAATATCAAAGAAGTGGATGAATGCATAAAAAAATTGAGAGAAAAAATCAAGAAATTCAGAGAAAGGAATACCAAGGTTAGTGAACAGTTGAAGAAAACAAGTGAAACAATTACTAGTCTAAAGGTGCAAGTTGAAGAATGCTTAAATGCAATGGTGAAAAGAAAATCTAAAGAATGCACAAAGCTTGAACAAGAGTTGTGAATTTGAGATCAATTCTTGAAAAAGAAAAGAATCATGAAGAAAAATTAAGAAGAGCTCTGTCATGCTTGATAAAATGATTGCAAATCAGAAAGGATCTAAAGAAAAAGGTAGATTAGGGTTTGAAATAGGAGAAAGCTTAAAGATAGATCAAACTCCAAATCAGGCTAAAAATAATACTGAAGACAAGAAGAGCAATGGCAAGCAAATCTAGAATCAAAGGAATGAAGCTAGAAGACTATCACCCAGACAACCAAATGTAGAAAGGTACCCATATTTTAAAGGTTTCTATTAATCTTGCAATAAATTTGGACATAAGGTTATGGAATGTAGAAGTAGAATAAATCAAAATGTTCCATCTTTTCCTAGTCAATGTTTCACATGTAAGAGATTTGGTCATAGAGCTAGTGAATAAAGAAATCAAATGGTGAATGACTATAACAATGGTAGAATGGTTATTTACATGCAATGGATTTGGGCATAAAGCTAATCAATGCAGATCTAGAATGAATGGAAGTAAACTAGTTCAAAAGAATGCCATATGCTACAATTGCAATAGGCTTGAACACATTTCTAAGTTTTGTAGAAGTAGAAATATGACGAAGGATAATACGGTAAAGAAGAATGATCTAGTACAAAATAGTGATCTGGTAGAGACAGGGAAGGAGATGAATAAAATTTGGAAAAAGAAGGATGGGACAAAGGTAAGGATGAGTTTGTATCAACATCTATTGCAAATGTTTCCTTCGAAAAGGTAAGGATGAGTTTGTATCAACATCTAGTGCAAATGTTTCCTTCAAAAACTAAATTGGGAGCTTTGGCTCACGGGGAGATTTAATGGAAAATATTTCATCCCCTACCAAAGAACTGGTGTTGATGCTTCAACACATGGATATGAGATTTGGATCAATGTTCTTGATCTATTGGAGATGATCATAATAGAAAACATCAAGATGCAAAAAATTGTGAAGCATTTGAGGTTGACTATGTAGATAGTTAAGATTTTTATTAGCTTTTCAACTTGAGTATTCAATGTGAAATTAGATTAAGTAGAAAAGGTTTATAAGTGATTATACTTAGCCAAAATTTATTTGCAAATAAGTATTGAAAAAGTGAAGATCATTCAAATAGCAATGTAGTGTGTTTGAAACAATTGAGATCTAATATGAACAAAAGCCTAGTTGAAAAGCAAATTAAAAGGTATTTACAGTTTTATCTTGCCCTAGTTTTTTTAGAAAGTGTTTTGAAAATAATTGAAATGGCTACTCCAAGGGTTGTTGAGGTCTCATAATGACCCCAACAAAATTTTAAGAAACATCTAGATAAATCTACGGAAGCCAACTCAGATGACACATTCTTGAGGGTCCCATATGGTGTTTTACACACAAAAGACATAAGGATCTATATTCATGGAAAATTGGAAGAGTATGACCACTCAAAGCTTGGTGATGTGTACAAAAATGAGCTCGTCGATGATGATTTTGCACTAAAACCTAAATATCAAAATTTGGTAACAAAGAAACTTGATGTTTAGAAAGGGTTTCTCAACTTTTTCCATGTTGATTCTTGGGTAAGAATTGCACTAAGCCATATTCATGATAGGTTTGTATGGATAGATATTCCCAACATGATTAAAAATTAGGTAATTAGGGTTGTGATGGGTATGAGGTCAATCAAACTAGTTTTGGTACTTAAGTTTGTAAATAATGAGGTTGTAATGGAGAGGACAGGTGCAACGTATTATAAGAGAGCATTGACAATAAAGTATATAAGAAACATAACTATTAAATATGCATCACTGATGATTGGTTACAAGCTATAATTCTCTAATAGAGAGAATTTTGTATCGTCTATCGCCATCAACACAACATATGAGATGGTTGAGAAAGGAGTAGATTATGATGTATGTGAACTATTGAGGCAACAACTAATGGAAAATTTGTAAAAGACAAAAGAGTCTAGATATTATTTTTGTGCGAACCCCAACCTTGGTACCTACAAAACAGCAAGAGTAAACGAGTTAAACAAGAGATTGCAAGCCAAAACAAGGATTCCCCATGAAATCCATTTAAAAACCCAAAATAGGAAAGAAAACAATGAAGAACTCAATAAAACAAGAATATATATATTCAATCCTAATTAAATGTGCAAACTCATGATCCCGTGGGAGAATTAGTGCCAATTTGTTGTGAAAATTGGCCCTTTGATGTGTTGATGAGAAAGATCCACTTTATTGATGAAAGATGAGAGCTCCAAGTCAAAAAACTACAAAAACCTAACTAAGAACTCAATGATAATGGATGAAATTTGAGAGATATTTGAGCATGGTAACTTTGCATAAATTGTGGATGATCAAATGAGGATGTGAGCTCTTTATTTATAGAATGTCAAGAAGGATGAATGTACAAAATAGAGCAATGTGGGACTAACATTCATCCAATGGAAGGATGCCACTTGTCAACATGTGAATGGAGGAAGCTTGAGCACATTTTGATCAATGTGTAAGTTTGAAATTTGAATTTGATGAGATGACATGTTTAGGGGGATGAAAGATGAGTTAAATGCCAAGTGGGAGACATGTAAGAGGTTTAAATGCTTTGTTGGATGGACAAGTCCCTTTTGGGGGAAGATTTCAAATTTGAGGAAGATTCCCACTTGGATGCCTTTTTGAATGAAAATAGGTGAATTATAAAACAATTAAATTGATTTTCATGTGCAAGTTGCAAAATCTAGAGGATTTGAGTGATTAGGATTAAATTAACCAAGATTTGATTAATTTAATGAGGGATTAGGTGATTTTGACTTTTGACTTATATTTTTGGATTAATTTAAATAAAAAAGAGAGGAATAATGATTTAGATTTAATTAAATAAATATTTTGATTTATTTAACTAAAGAGGGATGATGTTGGATAAAGATTGATTTAATTTAATAGAATGATTTTAGAGATTTAATTAAATAAAATTGATTTATTTAATTAATAGGAGATGATGACTTGATTAGATAAATGATTATTTATTTAATCAAGGGATGAATAGTGATGATAAGCTGAAGAGGTGATTCAGGATGAAACAATGTTAGTTAATTGAGATCAGGTGCATGAGATCAATTAGTATATTTTACATGTCTACAATTTCAAATTTGGGACATTGATTATTTTGGTAGATGGTCAGCACTTCTCTCAAGATTCATGACATGGTTTATCCACCTCATGTGGATCCATTAACTCTAACAGTTTTATTGAGGGAATTAATAGGTCAACCTTTGACACAACCTCAACTGTGGGGCTAACAATTCATCTCAAATCCAAAGGTGCAAGGTTCAAATCCCCTCAGGTAACATTGAGGGGGAGATTTTTGGTAGATGGTTAGCGCTCACCTCAGGATTTGTGATATTAGAACCTCAACCATTAACCCTATAAACCCTCTACCTTATACATTAGACCTTCAAATCTAATCCCTCAACCCTAAACACTAAACCCTCAAACCTTAAACCCTTAAACCCTATACCCTCAACCCTTAAACCCTAAACCCTTAAACCTTATACTCTCAACCCTTAACCCTATACCATATACATTAAACCATCAATAATCCCTTGACCCTATACCTTTAATCCCTCAACCCTTAACCCTTAATCCATCAACCCTCAACCCTCAACTGTAAACCCTCTACCCTATACATTATACCCTCAAACCTCAACCCTAATCCCTCAATAGTCAACCCTTAAACCCTAATCCTTCAACCCTCAACCCTTTGTACCCTATATACTAAATCCTCAACCCTAATCCCTCAACACTATACTTTAAACCATTAATACATTAATTCCTCAACCTTTAAACCCTTAATCCATGAACCCTCAACCCTCAACTCTTAAACCCTTAAACTCTCAACCCTCTACCCTCTATCCTATACATTAAACCCTCAACCCTTATCCCTCAACCCTATACCTTAAGCCATTAATACATTAATCCCTCAAACCTTAAACCATTAATCCTTAAGCCATTAATCCCTCAACC
Organism: Sequoia sempervirens; assembly: GCA_007258455.2. NCBI lineage: Eukaryota > Viridiplantae > Streptophyta > Pinopsida > Cupressales > Cupressaceae > Sequoia > Sequoia sempervirens. The sequence continues at coordinate 6,233 of VDFB02261995.1, read as the reverse complement.
CTCAACCCTCAACCCTTAAACCCTTAATCTCTCAACCCTCAACCCTCAACCCTCTACTTTATAAATTAAACCCTCGACCCTCTACCCTATACATTAAGCCCTCAACCCTAATCCCTCAACCCTTAAACCCTTAATCCTTCAACCCTCAACAATCAATTGTAAACCCTCTACCTTATACATTAGACCCTCAAGCCTAATCCCTCAATCATATACCTTAAACCCTAAACCCTCAACCCTTAAACCCTATTCCCTCAAGCCTCAGCGCTTAAATCCTAAACCCTCAAACCTTAAACCCAATACCCTATACATTAGACCCTAAACCCTAATCCCTCAATCTTATACCTTAAACCTTAATCTCTTAACCCTCAAGCCTTAAACCCTCAAGCCTTAAACTCTAATCAATCAAGCCCTCAATCATTAAATCCTCAACCCTCAACCCTAATCCCTCAACTCTCAACCCTTAAACTCTCAACCCTTACAACCTCAACCTCAACCATTAAACCCTAAACCCTCAACCCTTAAACCTTACACTCTCAACCCTCAACCCATAAACCCTGAACCCTATAACTTAAACCCTAATCTTTCAACCCTCAACCCTTAAATCCTAATCCATCAACCCTCAACCATAATCCTTATCCCTAAACCATAAACCCTCAACCCTCAACCCTCAACCCTTAAACCCTCAACCCTCAACTATAAACCCTCTACCCTATACATTATATCCTCAACCTTAATCCCTCAACCTTCACCCCTCTACCTATACATTAAACCTTCAACCCTAATACATCAACCCTATACCTTAAATCCTAATCTCTTAACCCTCAATGCTTAAACCCTCAACTCTTAAACCCTAATCCCTTAAACCCTCAACCCTTGACCCTTAAACCATAAACCCTTAAACCCTAATCTCTTAACCCTCAACTGTAAACCCCATCCCTAAAGCCTCAACCTTCAATCATTAAACCTTAAACCCTAAAGCTTATCCCTAAATCCTCAACTCTTAACACTATACGTTAAGCCCTAATCCCTCAACCCTCAACCCTTAAAACCTCAACCTTTAAAACATTATCCTTTAAACCCTTAACCCTAAACCCTCAAGCCTCAAACCTCAAACCCTCAACCCTTAAACCCTAAACCCTACACCCTACAACCTCAACCCTCAACCCTATACTAAAGCCCTAATTTTTCAACCCAATATCTTAAACCCTAATGGACCTATACCCTATACACTTAACCTTGGGCACTCAAACTTGAACATTATCCCTCAACCCCCAAACCTCTACCCTATACCCTATACCCTCAACCCTCATCCCTATGCCTTATACCCTCAACCTTAAACCCTAAACCCTATACCTTAGACACCCAACCCTAAAAATTATCCCTTAGCTATAAACCCTCAACCCTATACCCTCAACTATATACTTAATCCCTAATCCCTCAATCCTTAAACCTTGAACCCTACACGCTCAACCCTCATAACTATACACTATAACCTCACCCTTATATAGCATAAACCCTAAATATTGTCCCTATACCATATAATTAAACCTTAAACCATACATTCTCAACCATTCACCCTATTCCTTATACCCTCAATCCATATTGCAAACCCTAAACCCAATATCCTAACCCTAATCCCTATACCTTACAGACTTAATCTTATACAATCAATGAGCTACATATTATCCCTCAACTATAAACCCTTAACCCTCTAACCTATACCCTCAACCCCCAACCATATACTTTAAACCCTAAACCCTAAAACCTCAACCCTCATCCCTATAACCTATACCCTCACCCTTGTATACCCTAAACACAAAACCCTTACATACATACATACATACATACAAGCATACATACATACATGTACATACACACATACATACATACAAGCATATATACATACATACAAGCATATATTCATGCATACAAGCATACAAGCATACATACATACATACAAGTATACATACACACAAGAATACATACACACATACATACATACATAGAAATATATGCAAACACACATACATCAAACATACATTTAACAAACTTACACATAAACAGTTTCAAATAAGACATAATGTGAGTGTGTTATAACCTGCTCTCGTTATGTCATGCTTTGGGAAACATAAGTATAAACAAGAAAAACAAAAAAAAAATGTAAGGAAATATATAATGTGAGTGCATTATAACACACTCAAATTATGTCTTGCTTTAAAAATCCACATGCCTCTAGCTTGGATTTTCTTTGGATTTCCAACCCAAAGGCTTGTAGTTCCTTCCCAACATCCAAAGACATGTTTTTGCATATTCTACGAAATTTCACATGATCTCGTTCATGCTAGTTGTTAGGTTTGCACGTGTTTCAAGGTCAAGTAAATCAAACACTTGGGTAATGTTAGACTGTCTCTTAACTATTTAGTGATGTCATGTTTTTCATATTTTGACAATATTAAGGCTTTCATTTTTAACTTCTTTTGTTTGTGTGTCCATTTTTGTCAAAAACCAATGCTTGGTATTTTTTACTTTATTTTTTAACCGTTATTGAAATTTTAAATATATTATATTTTTATAAACTAGACTCCATTCTACACATATTAAAAAAATGATTTTTGATTAGTTTTAAAAAATTATAGGGGTAGAATGGTCAAAATTCCATTTTTCACGATGTGTTCACTTTGAAAATCAGTAAAAATTCATATATTCATTAAACACTTATCAAAAAAATTAGGCATAAACTGCATGATGTTAGCTAATTTTTCATTGAAGTGGTTTTAAAAATACCAAAAAAAATTTAACCTTTTGAGGGAGCCACAATAGACGCTATGTTATGTTTTTTTGATAAAAACAACACCAATTTTTGTGGCTCCCTTTTTTGAACCCCTTAATCTCTACCATTTTTTTTTTTTTAAATATAGTTTAGAAAGTAGACTCGGAGCACTATGACCCTTGTTTTTGTTGCATCTATTTTTTTTAGTGTAACTATCCTCAATTTCTCATCCAAGGTTAATATTTATTGATTTCAAAAGAAAAAGTGGCCATTTAAGACCCATTTTTGGCCCCTCATCTTTGTGCACTTACCTTATGTGTAGGTGGAAATGGCGATTTGGTTGGTCATTTGCATCAACTACTGCATGGTTACTTGTGTCTGTTGTATGCTTCTTAGGTAGCTTTTGTCTTTCTTTCTAATGCTATGGATCTTCTACAACACTATGGTCTAGTTGCCCAATTGACCATGGATTATGTGCAAGATAGATTTTTCTAAGGCATTCTTTGAATAATTCCATCTGTGATTATGACCTTTACAATGAGAAAGCACTTGTGGGGGGGTTTGTTTTGACATATAGATTTGATGAAAAACTTTGGTTTTTTGCAAGAGTTGATGAATCTGAACTAGATGATACATTCAAAGGACACAAAAAGGAACCGGGCTCTTGTCTATGTGGTCAAATTATGAAGGCTTGTAGAGTGATGATTATTTTGTTCACTCATGTTGCGCATCCCCCTCTAGTACCTACAATGTTGGCTTTGATGGAAGAAGATGGCCAATCTACTGTTTAGTTGTTGTTCTGATCAATTTTGTAATTTTGGGAGGGGTTTTGAAATGTTCTACTATTCCTTGACTTTGTTTTGATGCTTGAATGACTCATATACTTAATTTATAAATTGTGGTTTTCCTTTTTAAATTGATAGAGTTTTGTTCCTTTCGATGTGATTCTGAACTCTCTCTCTCTCTCACACACACACACACAATGTTCAAGCCTAAACCTTTTACCAAAAAAAATATTTGTATAACTAGATATATATACAAAATATCAACTCTTGAATATGGAAAGCACAAACACAATGTTCAAGCCTCAAACCTTTTACCAAAAAAAAAATTCGTATAACTAGGTATATATACAAAATATCAACTCTTGAATATGGAAAGCACAAAATAAGTATAGTTTTTGAAGTAGGAGGGAAATAGCTTATTTTAAAATTAAAGAAATAAAAGGCTTGAGCCGGGTGTATATAAAAAGTAGAGTTTTTGGAATTAGAATACATAGTCAGTGCAGAGAAGAACAGTTTAAGCATTTGGGCATCCAGTGAAAATCACCCAGCGGAAATGAAGAAGGGAATGACAGCAAGATCTTCCGGCAAGCGCAATGGCAATCACAAAGCAGTGCTCAATTGTGTTTCTCCCTTGCCTATCTTGTCATCGCCTCTCCCTTTCCAAACAAAAAACATGGCTTCTGCTTCTGCTCATATCACAAAGGGCTTCAATGTCAACCTCTCTCTGCTCCGAACGCCTCAAACTGAGCCCCGCGCTTCACCCGCCATTCCGAAGCGCACTTCAAAGGTATGCAGCATTTCGGATCTCAGAGACGTGGCTTCGAATCGCTTGGAGTCGATGAAGAGAGAACTGGACCACATTTATTCTGCATTTTCAAAGGAATTAGAGGCTTCTTCATCCAGGCTTGCAAAGAGACTCAAGGTTAGCTGAATTTTGCCCGAATTGGCTTTCATTTTCTTTGCTTCGGTAAGGAAAATTGATAAGACGAGTGTAATATCTAGATTAAGTGAAAATTGTTGTTAACTTTATGAAATACAAATGTTTTCGTCATTTGATCTGGTAAACGTTTGCTCCGGGTGCAAAGAGTAAGAGTAAAGTTTGAACTAAGTGGAATTTCAGTCAACTTTATACGAATACTTATGTCTTTGATTCTTTTCAGAGTTATGTTCGCAGGGTAAAATATTAAGTGTGAAATCCAAATGGAGAGAAATTACACATAAATATATAGTTCTGGAACGCTTTGCCTCTGATTATAATCATTTCTGTAGATTTTTGCTAAAGCCGCCAGTGATTGAGTGTGAGCATCAGATTAGGCGGAATTATTGTTCAGTTTGTATGTTTTTTTTCCTTTAGTTCTGTAAGGTTTTTGTTTGAGAAGCAATTATAAGATTAAAAGCTACTCAGTAGAAGTGTAGATAAATTTATAAATTAGGGATGCTTTGCCTTTTTCTATTTAATAGTTTGTAAGCATTTTGCTCTCGGTGCCATATATGAAGCGTTAAATCCAAATTGAATCAAAATGTAAATAGATTCATGAATTTAGAAGTACTTCACCTTCAAGTTTGTTCGCTTCTGTAAAAAAATTCTCAAGACGCTAAATAACAATGACAGAGTGAAAATCTGAATTAATTAAATGAAATGACGAATGCTTTTGCATCTGATTTTCTTCGCTTCTGCAAAATTTTGCTTGCTCGAGCACTGGGAATAAAAGGAGTTTTCAATTTAAGTGGAATTCTAGACGAATTTAAAGTACACATGGCTTTTTCTGCAGCTTCAAACACAGTCTTCCATTCAGCGCGCAGAAGAAGCAGATCGAGAGTACGAAAAGCGCTGTGGCCGGCTGGACGAAGACTTTGAAGAGATTCAGGTATACCTGTTATTTACTTTGTAAAATTTTCCCGAAATATCTTTCCTTATAAGTATACGTTAAATTTATAATTAAATGCTGCTTTTTAGCATATTAACTTTCCCACACAGGCAACCTGTACGGAGCTAATTGCTGAAGCACAATCTTTTCCGGCTCTCGCCGTAAGCAAATAACTTTCCTTCTTAAATCTTATTCTTACAGTTATTTAAAAATTGTACAAATAATTTAATATTAAGAGTAATTTTTGTTATTCTGCAGTTTGCAAAACTTCATTTCCGGAGATACTGAATTCAGCGGAGAAGAGTTTAGACGGCCTTCGCTCCCGTTACGCCCTTTAGTTCTAAATTCTAACAAAACATATTCATATTAGCGCAATAAATAACAGTATAATTTTCGAAAATTTTGTTGATAACTTTTGTTTTAGATCCCACAAGGCCTCCCCTGTTCTGCTCGTTTGTGACGAAGCAACTTTGAAAACTTCCCGGTTGCTTACTTCGTTAGGCTATAGCTCTCTGTCCTATACTAGACATATGTCTTCTGCTTCCAATTTACTTCTACGAGATACTGTACTGTTGATTAATCTTAAAATTTCATGAATTTTCAGTCTTACCTTTCCACATATTTGTTAAAATTGCTTGGATAATAGACACGGCTTCCCAGCCAAGATGAGCCATAAAATATAGATAGCGTCCCTTTCATATTATTTGACTGTTTATCTTTTCTCTTCCAGCAAATACTTTACCTGAATCAATTGGCGGTAATTAAACATTTTTTGCCATTACGCCATACATTTTAATTCAGGATGGCTTT
>VDFB02261994.1:0-25581 GCA_007258455.2 Sequoia sempervirens | reverse complement strand
AAATCAAGTTTACTGATGGTACAATAAAAAGGATTAATGGTGTGTTGCATATCCCTAGTTTAGCACAAAATTTGTTATCTGTGAGCAAACTAATAGATGTGGGTGTGCAGGTCTAGTATTTTCTAATGCAGGATGTAAGATGGTTAGAGGTGCAATGGTGATTGCTAGAGGTGTCAGATACAAAACATTGTATAAGCTCAATGCATGTACTATTGAGTGCAATAGCACTTTTGTGAAAAACAATTTTGTGGAAGAAGTGAGGGTTTCACCTTCAATAGATGGTCATAGATTTTTGGTACCCAAGGGTGTTGTTTCTTTTGAATCAAAGTTACTTGCAGAGAAAACTATGTTATGGAACTAGAGACTTGGCCACATTGGAGAAAATGGTCTAAGGACCTTGAAAAATAAAAACCTTGTTGAAGCTTTGTTTGATTATAACCTTGAATTCAAATTATGTCAACATTGCATTTATGGAAAACAAAATCACGTTCATTTTTACTTGAGTTCTCATAAATATTATGGTGTATTGGATCTTATTCATTATGATGTGTTTGGTCCTATAGATGTCCCTTCGGTTGGTAAATCCACATATTATGTTTCATTTATTGATGATTATATTAGAAGGACATGGGCATACTTTCTAACGAGTAAATCTAAAGTTTCCAATCGATATAAAGAATTTAAAGCAATGGTTGAGTTGCAGAATAGAAAAAAAATAAAATGCTTGAGGACTAATAATGGTGGTGAATTTTTCTCTAATGATTTTGATAGATTTTGTAAATATTTGGGTATTCATAGATAGAATACAACTCTGTATTTTGCACATCATAATGGAGTTACATAAATAATGAACATGGAACTGATGGAGAAGGCCAGGAGTATGTTAAGTGGTGTTGGCCTAGAACAAAGGTTTTGGGTTGAAGCTATTTCCACTACCAGTTACATGATTTATAGGTATTCTACAATAGCTCTTATTGATAAGACACCTATAGATGCATGGTCAGGTCACAATGCTTCATTAAGACATCTTAGAGTTTTTGGTTGCGAGGCATATGCACATGTTTCAAAGGAGAAGCAAAAAAATTTGGAGAACAAGGCTATAAAATGTATCTTCATTAGATATAGTTATGGTGTGAAAGGATACAAGCTTTGAGATCTTGTTGCATAAAAGGTAATATATAGTAGAAGTGTTATTTTTATAGAACCTAAGCTTTCTTCTGTTACATTGCAGCCATAAAAAAGTAAATAGGAAGATGTGATTTAATTTCTTTCTACACCTGAGAAAGTTGAATCAAGGCCCACAGATAGACAAGAAGTTGAGGAGAGCTCATCTAGCTTTGAATCTTCAGAAGAGGAGGAAGAACCTCCAACTCAACTTGTTTGTAGGTCTACAAGGCATAAAAAACCACCTTAAAGGTATACACCTGATGATTGAAGATGTATTTTTTCTTTGAATACTAACATGGATGAACCAAAATTTGTAGAAGAGGCATTAAGTATGAATGATGCAAAATCTTGAAAGATTGTTATGGATGAAGAAATAACATCTTTGAAAAAAAATGACACATGGGATCTTGTACCATTGGGTGAAGGATGAAAACTTGTTGGTTGCAAATGGTTGTTCAAGAAAAATATTGCTTTAGATGGAGGTTTTGAGATGCACAAAGAAAGGTTGGTTGCAAAAGGTTACTCTAAAGTTGAGGGTGTCAATTATGGTGAGATATTCTCTTTTGTTGCAAAAATGACATCCATTAGATTTTTTCTTTCTATTGCTACTGCTTATGATTTATAGGTTGAGAAAATGGATGTGAAAATTGCTTTTCCTGTATGGTGACTTAGAGGATGATATTTATATGACACAACCAGAGCACTACATGGTGAAAGGTAAAAGTAAATTAGTTTACAAATTGAAGAAATATTTGTATGGCTTAAAACAAACTCCTAGGATTTGGTACCAAAAATTTGATACATTTTTGTTGAGTTTTGGATTTGAGCATTCTATATCAAATCATTGTGTTTATTATAAAACTAATGACGACCATTTCCTATTTATTGCATTATATGTTGATGATATGTTATTTATTGGCAAAGGGAAAGGTATGATTTCATAATTGAAATCTCACTTGTTTCTAAATTTTAAATGAAAGAACTTGGTGTAGCTAGACACATTCTTTGGATGAAAATTAAAAGAGATAGAGATAATAGAAAGCTATGGCTTGGCCAAAGTAATCATGTCAATTCAATTTTACATAGAATTAACATGCATGATTGTAGACCATTGTGTGTTCCCTTTTCTTTTGGAACAAATTTATCTATTTCATATTGTCCAACATCCCCATTGGAAATGGAATACATGAGTAGAGTGCCTTACCAGAGTGCAATTGGAAGTTTGATACATATGTTATGGTTTGTACTAGACTAGACATTGCCCAAGCAGTGGGAGTTCTTTCCAAATATATGTCTAATCCTAGTAGAGTTTATTGGGATATAGTTAAAAGTGTCTTCAAATATTTATGTGGTACCTTAGATTATTCCCTATGTTATCATAGTAATGTGATTGAAGACATGATATTTCCCTTGATATTCATGGTTATGTTGATTCAGACAAGGCAAGTGATATTGATAGCGGATGATCCTCTAGTACTTATTTGTTTACTTTATTTGGTGGTACAATCAGTTGGATGAGTAAGTGGTGGGTTGTGGTTTCTTTTTCCACTACTGAAGCAAAGTATATGACAGCTACTCATGCTTGTAACGAAGCCATTTGGCTTAAGAGATTGTGTTCAGCTTTTGGAATAAAACAAGGTGCAATGAAAATTTATTGTGACAGTCAAAGTGCGATATGTCTAGCTAAGAACTTGAAATTTCATGCCAAGACCAAGCATATTGATGTACAATATCATTTTGTTCGAGATATGGTCGAAGATGGTAGGGTGAAGTTGGTTAAGGTAGAGAATTTGATGAATGTTGTTGATTCTTTAACTAAGTCTATGAGCATAGAGACGTTCAAAGACTATGGGCCTTTCAAACCCTAGTAATTAAGAGACAATGTTTACTCTACCAATTGCTCTTACAAGGTGTTTGACAAGTGGGGGATTTGTTGGAAAAATATGTCTCATCCTTGAAATTATATAAAGGTTATTGTTGATAGGATATATATATGAATATATATATTTCCTAGTCACATAGATAGGTGTAATATACAATGGTAGCAAGGGGAGGAATGGGATGCGTGTAAAGAATTTTTATTTGAATTTTTCAAGAAACTCGTAAAATGACCAACATACATTAAATAAATGATACATTGCAAATCTAGACCATTAATTATTAGGTTTTATATCTAATGGTGGATTTTTTTTAGCTTGTCTTGCCTTGGAAAGTAACCCTATTTTATGAGGGCATTGTACTATGATTGTAGAAGGTGATGTATTTTGAGAGTCTAATAGCAATCGTGTTGTCTCTGAATCTCTGGTTGGTGATATTCTTTTGAGAATCTTTCCCTACAAGTATATTGTAATCTTTGTGATTTTTGAATAATATATTGGGTGGATTTTGGAGTGGGGTTTTTTTCTCTTGGAATGGTTTTCCCCATGTAAATCACTATGTTGTGGTATGCATGATATTTATGTTTATTTTTTTTTAAGTTTCTATAACTATTAAATATCTCTAATTATTTTGCATTATTCTCCTCTCAATCTGATCAGTGTAGGAAGTTGTTCCACTACCTTAGCTTCCTTATAATTAGGGTATAATGGTTGATGGTTTAAGGGTTGAGGGTTGAGAGATTAGGGTTGAGGGTTTAATGTATAGGGTAGAGGGTAGAGGATTGAGCAATGAGGGTTGAGAGTTGAGGGTTGAGGATTGTGGGATTAGAATTTAAGGTATAAGGTTGAGGGATTAGGGTTGATTTTTTAATGTATAGGGTATAGGGTAGAGGGTAGAGACTTTAAGGGTTGATGGATTAGGGTTTAAGGGTTGAGGGTTGAGGGATTATGGTTTAAGGTATAGGGTTGAGATTTTAAGGCTTGAAAATTGACTATTCATTGTCACTATGGTTCATTGTATGGATTATCCTAATGAATGGATTGTGCTCTACCCTTTGTGTTTGACTAGTGACTAGTTTTCTTTTGTTGGTATTAGCTCAAGAAATATACCCATCTCTACTACTATATCCACCTTTTCTATTACACTTTGAATAGACTGTTATCAATTGCAAGATTGATGTATCCATTGAAAATTGTCCCTTCATTCACTTTGAATGGACTGTTATCTTGCAAGATTGATGTATCCATGTCAACATTCACACTTTTTGAAAAATATGAATCATTTGCAATAACTATATTATTTTTTGTCTTCATTTTATTCTTGATACTTTTAAGATTCTACTCTAATGCATTCTCTATCACACTAACAACTTATTCCTTCATAATTGAAAGGTTAATATTTAGGTTCTAACCAAGTTGATGAGTAGTAGCAACACCAAGCACTGGGGAATGATTATGTTCTCCTTCTTGTGTAATGATAGACCCCTTTTTGCTTCCCCTTAACATGATTTTGTGCATCCAGTGTAAAGTTGTAAGGTGAAACATTTTTGTGTTCTATTCGTATGTAATGCAATCAAATCCATAGTTCCAACATATCTAGATGGGTAGGTTTATGCTAGGCAAGGTCCTATTTTGTACCCCAACATGCCAAAATGTTCCAAGCTACATTGTACCAATGATTTCTTTTAAGAGACTAAAGTGCAAAAAAGTAATAATCTATGATGAGCTCTTTCTTAGAAACCATGCAACTTACTACCATTCCATCTAGAGGTATAGGGTCATATAGGGAACCTCTACAATAACCTCTCTCAGGTTTTTATATCTCCAATCCATTTTCCCATGGTGATGAGTTTTTAGTTGATGGAAAAAATGTCAGATGCATGTAGTGTAAAGTTTCAAGGTGGTGTAATTTTTTTTTCTTCTTCTATTCATCATGCAACCAAACCAACAATTACAACATGTCTAGATAGATAGTTTTACGCTAGGCAAGGTCTTGTTTCACACCCCCAACATGCCAACATGTTCCAAGCTACATTGCACTGATAATTTCTCTAAAGAGACCAAAGTACAAAATAGCAACAAACTTTGATGAGCTCTTTCTCATAAACTATGGCACTTACAACTATTCCATCTAAAGGTATAGTGTCATGTAGGGCCCCTCTACAATAACATCTCTCAATTTTTTATATCTCTAATCTATCCACCTGTGGTGATGAGTTTTGAGTTGATGGAAAAAGCGTCAGATGCATGCAGTGTAAAGTTACAGGGTGGCATACTTTTTGTTCTATTTTTCATGAAACCAAATTGACAGTTCCACACATCCATATGGGTAGGTTTATGCTAGGAAATTTTGATGTGCTCTTTATTGAAAATTTTGGCACTTATTAATGGAAGAATAAGGGTATGTGCAGGATCATCATAGAAAAAATAGGCCCTTAAGTGGCAAAAAATTCAGAAAAATCAGTGTTAGGCAATTTGACATAAAAATTTGAATAAGTTATCTATATTATTTCAAAAATATGTAAGAATAGAATTTGTAGAAAATTGAATGTAGTTTCTAAACTAGGTTTATTTAAAAATAAATAAAATCTATTTGGTGAAAATTTGAAATTTCAATGCAGTAGTACTTAAATTTCAGGGAAAAAATAAGAAGTGGGTGTCTGTCTAACCACCCTAACCATAATAAAATGATAATATTTTTTTATAAGATTTTATATATAAGTAGAGGACTCATGTCCAGATGTGATGCATATTTTTTTGTAATTTTTTTCCAAGAAAATAATTAATTATTATTTTTTATTACAACTTTAAAATATAAAACCATAAATTATGTTTGACCACCCTTAACATGGTCAAAAGTTATGAAATTATTTTTCTTTTTTTAATCCTATATTATGTGAAGCATAGAATGTGTGGCCTTGTGTTTAGATTCAAAAATGCCCGATCTTGGATTTGAAAGTTATAGATATTTTCAAAATTAGCCTATCAATCAAGACTTTAGTTGTAATTATAATAGAAAATGAATAACAATTATTTATTAAAGTATAATTTATATTGGTGGGAAACTGAGAATCTCCTCTAAAAACCTTTTTTGTTTCATCAATTTTGGAGAAAAAAAAGTCAACCACATACCCTAAAAATACCCATAATATTGCCACTTTTTGGCCCATCATGATCCTACACATTCCCATAAGGATTTTTTCATTGATGCATTTGTTGGAAACATGAGCATGTGGGATGAGCACAAGTTGTATAGTTATGCAGTTCAATGTTGTCATTGATGTCAACATTGTATTTCAGTATGAAGACCATTGTGCAGATCAATTTGTATAGCTTGAGAATGTTTGAGGATGCTTAAATTGACATCAACTAGAAACAACTAAATTTAAATACACACATTTTAATATTTATTTAAAAAATACTATATAAAGATTAATGTCTCATGTAACTTCATTTTTTAGCATTTTATTAGCATATATTATAGTGTTAATTTATAAAATACTATATTTAATTTTTTTGAATATTTTCAAAAAATACAAACATAAAATATACTAAAAAATAAATATTTAATTAGTTTACATCATTTCAAAATTCAAAACATATATCACTTTTTAGTGATTTAAGTTTAAAATTTGGATTAGTGTTGGCCGTTTCCTTTATAAAAGTGTGACACAACTTTGTACTTTTACCTTGAAGGTAGTTGACATGAAAATTGACTAAGTGTCAATACAGGTATTATGTGTATAAGACATATAGTTTTTAGGTCCACATTAGTCTGCTATTTGAGATATTTCTCTACATTTTTTTATATAATTTTGTTGGATGATAGAGGAAACTAATTCCATAATTTCACATTGCTTTGGCTTTTGGTGTTGAAGTTATGAGTGATAGTATGTCGTTCTAGTAGTAATAGGTATTTTCTAGTTTAATATATATGTTTTGGTGAATCCACACTTCTCTGTGGATTAGAATCTAGCTTTGCAAGTTTGTGGAGATATTGAAAGGTGTTAGTAGAGTGTGTATTCCAAATGGCATAGAGTTTGGAGGTCTGCATGTTTGAATGTGGTTGTACAGTTGGCAATTTTTTTTATTAGGTCATTACCGATGATGACTTAATGAGTTTTGTGTATTGCAGAGTTTGAAAATGTATTGATCCCTTATGTGGGTGCTATTTTGGGTCCATGCTAACCTATTTTGAATCATTATGAGTTTTTAATCTTGGTGTGAAGCACGTATATGTGGACATAGAGCCAAAAAGTTAAATTTTATATATTACATCTAATTAGGCTGACCTAATTAATGTTGTAGGTATTTATGGATGAAACGGATATGTGTAGGATATTTTTTGGTTTTTTAGTGTGTGTATGTGTGATATAATAAGTGTTTATGTATGCAAATTATGTGAAAGTAAAGTGAATGCAGAGCAAAGTAGAGAGTTAATTTAGATCAATATGAAGTGTGTAGTGTTTGTATTTTGAGCTTCAATGGAACTGTAATTCATGCATATGTTAGATGAAATTACAATAATTCAAACTAGGTTGTGAGCCACAACTCTCTTCTATCTTTTCTTCTTTCAATAGGCAATAAGTCTACTTTGATAGTGAGTCCACCTATAGTGAGCACTTTTGTAATATACTATAATTGGTTATAATATATTGTGAGCTAATCCTCACCATGGTTTTTTCCATTTTGGAGTTTCCATGTAAAAATTTGGTGTTCATGTGTTATGTGATGTTGTTGAATGTTTTTATGCTTTCTTTCATTACTGGAAATTGAATATGCTATGAGGATTGAATGTTTAACTATTTAATTGGTTTAAACCTAAATACTAATTCAACCCCCTTTAGTATTTTGGGTGTTCAAAAATTGGTATCATAGCTTGGTTCCTTGGAAGGAGCTTAACCACTTGGGGAAGATCTTGGAGATTGAACATGTGGCTATTAGAAGATTACCTACTCCGCTGAAAGAAATTCCAATAGTTGGAATTATAGAAGAAGATTGTATATTTGATATAAATGGAGAACCCAAAATTTCTCTTGAAGATCTATAAAGAACTAAAGGTGAAAATAGAGATATGAAAGAAAATATCAAAGAAGTGGATGAATGCATAAAAAAATTGAGAGAAAAAATCAAGAAATTCAGAGAAAGGAATACCAAGGTTAGTGAACAGTTGAAGAAAACAAGTGAAACAATTACTAGTCTAAAGGTGCAAGTTGAAGAATGCTTAAATGCAATGGTGAAAAGAAAATCTAAAGAATGCACAAAGCTTGAACAAGAGTTGTGAATTTGAGATCAATTCTTGAAAAAGAAAAGAATCATGAAGAAAAATTAAGAAGAGCTCTGTCATGCTTGATAAAATGATTGCAAATCAGAAAGGATCTAAAGAAAAAGGTAGATTAGGGTTTGAAATAGGAGAAAGCTTAAAGATAGATCAAACTCCAAATCAGGCTAAAAATAATACTGAAGACAAGAAGAGCAATGGCAAGCAAATCTAGAATCAAAGGAATGAAGCTAGAAGACTATCACCCAGACAACCAAATGTAGAAAGGTACCCATATTTTAAAGGTTTCTATTAATCTTGCAATAAATTTGGACATAAGGTTATGGAATGTAGAAGTAGAATAAATCAAAATGTTCCATCTTTTCCTAGTCAATGTTTCACATGTAAGAGATTTGGTCATAGAGCTAGTGAATAAAGAAATCAAATGGTGAATGACTATAACAATGGTAGAATGGTTATTTACATGCAATGGATTTGGGCATAAAGCTAATCAATGCAGATCTAGAATGAATGGAAGTAAACTAGTTCAAAAGAATGCCATATGCTACAATTGCAATAGGCTTGAACACATTTCTAAGTTTTGTAGAAGTAGAAATATGACGAAGGATAATACGGTAAAGAAGAATGATCTAGTACAAAATAGTGATCTGGTAGAGACAGGGAAGGAGATGAATAAAATTTGGAAAAAGAAGGATGGGACAAAGGTAAGGATGAGTTTGTATCAACATCTAGTGCAAATGTTTCCTTCAAAAACTAAATTGGGAGCTTTGGCTCACGGGGAGATTTAATGGAAAATATTTCATCCCCTACCAAAGAACTGGTGTTGATGCTTCAACACATGGATATGAGATTTGGATCAATGTTCTTGATCTATTGGAGATGATCATAATAGACAACATCAAGATGCAAAAAATTGTGAAGCATTTGAGGTTGACTATGTAGACAGTTAAGATTTTTATTAGCTTTTCAACTTGAGTATTCAATGTGAAATTAGGTTAAGTAGAAAAGGTTTATAAGTGATTATACTTAGTCAAAATTTATTTGCAAATAAGTATTGAAAAAGTGAAGATCATTCAAATAGCAATGTAGTGTGTTTGAAACAATTGAGATCTAATATGAAAAAAAGCCTAGTTGAAAAACAAATTAAAAGGTATTTACAGTTTTATCTTGCCCTAGTTTTTTTAGAAAGTGTTTTGAAAATAATTGAAATGGCTACTCCAAGGGTTGTTGAGGTCTCATAATGACCCCAACAAAATTTTAAGAAACATCTAGATAAATCTACGGAAGCCAACTCAGATGACACATTCTTGAGGGTCCCATATGGTGTTTTACACACAAAAGACATAAGGATCTATATTCATGGAAAATTGGAAGAGTATGACCACTCAAAGCTTGGTGATGTGTACAAAAATGAGCTCGTCGATGATGATTTTGCACTAAAACCTAAATATCAAAATTTGGTAACAAAGAAACTTGATGTTTAGAAAGGGTTTCTCAACTTTTTCCATGTTGATTCTTGGGTAAGAATTGCACTAAGCCATATTCATGATAGGTTTGTATGGATAGATATTCCCAACATGATTAAAAATTAGGTAATTAGGGTTGTGATGGGTATGAGGTCAATCAAACTAGTTTTGGTACTTAAGTTTGTAAATAATGAGGTTGTAATGGAGAGGACAGGTGCAACGTATTATAAGAGAGCATTGACAATAAAGTATATAAGAAACATAACTATTAAATATGCATCACTGATGATTGGTTACAAGCTATAATTCTCTAATAGAGAAAAATTTGTATCGTCTATCGCCATCAAGACAACATATGAGATGGTTCAGAAAGGAGTAGATTATGATGTATGTGAACTATTGAGGCAACAACTAATGGAAAATTTGTAAAAGACAAAAGAGTCTAGATATTATTTTTGTGCGAACCCCAACCTTGGTACCTACAAAACAGCAAGAGTAAACGAGTTAAACAAGAGATTGCAAGCCAAAACAAGGATTCCCCATGAAATCCATTTAAAAACCCAAAATAGGAAAGAAAACAATGAAGAAATCAATAAAAAAAGAATATATATATTCAATCCTAATTAAATGTGCAAACTCATGATCCCGTGGGAGAATTAGTGCCAATTTGCTGTGACAATTGGCCCTTTGATGTGTTGATGAGAAAGATCCACTTTATTGATGAAAGATGAGAGCTCCAAGCCAAAAAACTACAAAAACCTAACTAAGAACTCAATGATAATGGATGAAATTTGAGAGATATTTGAGCATGGTAACTTTGCATAAATTATGTATGATCAAATGAGGATGTGAGCTCTTTATTTATAGAATGTCAAGAAGGATGAATGTCCAAAATAGAGCAATGTGGGACTAACATTCATCCAATGGAAGGATGCCACTTGTCAACATGTGAATGGAGGAAGCTTGAGCACATTTTGATCAATGTGCAAGTTTGAAATTTGAATTTGATGAGATGACATGTTTAGGGGGATGAAAGATGAGTTAAATGCCAAGTGGGAGACATGTAAGAGCTTTAAATGCTTTGTTGGATGGACAAGTCCCTTTTGGGGGAAGATTTCAAATTTGAGGAAGATTCCCACTTGGATGCCTTTTTGAATGAAAATAGGTGAATTATAAAACAATTAAATTGATTTTCATGTGCAAGTTGCAAAATCTAGAGGATTTGAGTGATTAGGATTAAATTAACCAAGATTTGATTAATTTAATGAGGGATTAGGTGATTTTGACTTTTGACTTAGATTTTTGGATTAATTTAAATAAAAAAGAGAGGAATAATGATTTAGATTTAATTAAATAAATATTTTGATTTATTTAACTAAAGAGGGATGATGTTGGATAAAGATTGATTTAATTTAATAGAATGACTTTAGAGATTTAATTAAATAAAATTGATTTATTTAATTAATAGGAGATGATGACTTGATTAGATAAATGATTATTTATTTAATCAAGGGATGAATAGTGATGATAAGCTGAAGAGGTGATTCAGGATGAAACAATATTAGTTAATCAAGATCAGGTGCATGAGATCAATTAGTATATTTTACATGTCTACAATTTCAAATTTGGGACATTGATTATTTTGGTAGATGGTCAACACTTCTCTCAAGATTCATGACATGGTTTATCCACCTCCCATGGATCCATTAACTCTAACAGTTTTATTGAGGGAATTAATAGGTCAACCTTTGACACAATGACAACTATGGGGCTAACAATTCATCTCAAATCCAAAGGTGCTAGGTTTGAATCCCCTCAGGTAACATTGAGGGGGAGATTTTTGGTAGATGGTTAGCGCTCACCTCAGGATTTGTGATATTAGAACATCAACCATTAACCCTATAAACCCTCTACCTTATACATTAGACCCTCAAACCTAATCCCTCAACCCTAAACCCTAAACCCTCAAACCTTAAACCCTTAAACCCTATACCCTCAACCCTTAAACCCTAAACCCTTAAACCTTATACTCTCAACCCTTAACCCTATACCATATACATTAAACCCTTAATAATCCCTTGACCCTATACCTTTAATCCCTCAACCCTCAACCCTTAATCCCTCAACCCTCAACCCTCAACTATAAACCCTCTACCCTATACATTATACCCTCAAACCTCAACCCTAATCCCTCAATAGTCAACCCTTAAACCCTAATCCTTCAACCCTCAACCCTTTGTACCCTATATACTAAATCCTCAACCCTAATCCCTCAACACTATACTTTAAACCATTAATACATTAATCCCTCAACCTTTAAACCCTTAATCCATGAACCCTCAACCCTTAAACTCTCAACCCTCAACCCTCTATCCTATACATTAAACCCTCAACCCTATACCTTAAGCCATTAATACATTAATCCCTCAAACCTTAAACCATTAACCCTTAAGCCATTAATCCCTCAACCCTCAACCCTCAACCCCCAACCCTTAAACCCTTAATCTCTCAACCCTCAACCCTCAACCCTCTACTTTATAAATTAAACCCTCGACCCTCTACCCTATACATTAAGCCCTCAACCCTAATCCCTCAACCCTTAAACCCTTAATCCTTCAACCCTCAACAATCAATTGTAAACCCTCTACCTTATACATTAGACCCTCAAGCCTAATCCCTCAACCATATACCTTAAACCCTAAACCCTCAACCCTAATCCCTCAACCCTCAACCCTTAAACCCTATTCCCTCAAGCCTCAGCCCTTAAATCCTAAACCCTCAAACCTTAAACCCAATACCCTATACATTAGACCCTAAACCCTAATCCCTCAATCCTATACCTTAAACCTTAATCTCTTAACCCTCAATCCTTAAACCCTTAAGCCTTAAACTCTAATCAATCAAGCCCTCAATCCTTAAATCCTCAACCCTCAACCCTAATCCCTCAACCCTCAACCCTTAAACTCTCAACCCTTACAACCTCAACCATTAAACCCTAAACCCTCAACCCTTAAACCTTAAACTCTCAAACCTCAACCCATAAACCCTCAACCCTATAACTTAAACCCTAATCTTTCAACCCTCAACCCTTAAACCCTAATCCATCAACCCTCAACCATAATCCTTATCCCTAAACCATAAACCCTCAACCCTAACCCTCAACCCTTAAACCCTCAACCCTCAACTATAAACCCTCTACCCTATACATTATATCCTCAACCTTAATCCCTCAACCTTCACCCCTCTACCTATACATTAAACCTTCAACCCTAATACATCAACCCTATACCTTAAATCCTAATCTCTTAACCCTCAATGCTTAAACCCTCAACTCTTAAACCCTAATCCCTTAAACCCTCAACCCTTGACCCTTAAACCATAAACCCTTAAACCCTAATCTCTTAACCCTCAACTGTAAACCCCATCCCTAAAGCCTCAACCTTCAACCATTAAACCTTAAACCCTAAAGCTTATCCCTAAATCCTCAACTCTTAACACTATACGTTAAGCCCTAATCCCTCAACCCTCAACCCTTAAAACCTCAACCTTTAAAACATTATCCCTTAAACCCTTAACCCTAAACCCTCAAGCCTCAAACCTCAAAACCTCAACCATCAACCCTTAAACCCTAAACCCTCAACCCTTAAACCCTAAACCCTACACCCTACAACCTCAACCCTCAACCCTATACTAAAGCCCTAATTTGTCAACCCAATATCTTAAACCCTAATGGACCTATACCCTATACACTTAACCTTGGGCACTCAAACTTGAACATTATCCCTCAACCCCCAAACCTCTACCCTATACCCTATACCCTCAACCCTCATCCCTATGCCTTATACCCTCAACCTTAAACCCTAAACCCTATACCTTAGACACTCAACCCTAAAAATTATCCCTCAGCTATAAACCCTCAACCCTATACCCTCAACTATATAATTAATCCCTAATCCCTCAATCCTTAAACCTTGAACCCTACACCCTCAACCCTCATAACTATACACTATAACCTCACCCTTATACAGGATAAACCCTGAATATTGTCCCTATACCCTATAATTAAACCCTAAACCATACATTCTCAACCATTCACCCTATTCCTTTTACCCTCAATCCATATTGCAAACCCTAAACCCAATATCCTAACCCTAATCCCTATACCTTACAGACTTAATCTTATACAATCAATGAGCTAAATATTATCCCTCAACTATAAACCCTTAACCCTCTAACCTATACCCTCAACCCCCAACCATATACTTTAAACCCTAAACCCTAAAACCTCAACCCTCATCCCTATAACCTATACCCTCACCCTTGTATACCCTAAACCCAAAACCCTTACATACATACATACATACATACAAGCATACATACATACATGTACATACACACATACATACATACAAGCATATATACATACATACAAGCATATATTCATGCATACAAGCATACAAGCATACATACATACATACAAGTATACATACACACAAGAATACATACACACATACATACATACATACAAATATATGCAAACACACATACATCAAACATACATTTAACAAACTTACACATAAACAGTTTCAAATGAGACATAATGTGAGCGTGTTATAACCTGCTCTCGTTATGTCATGCTTTGGGAAACATAAGTATAAACAAGAAAAACAAAAAAAAAATGTAAGGAAATATATAATGTGAGTGCATTATAACACACTCAAATTATGTCTTGCTTTAAAAATCCACATGCCTCTAGCTTGGATTTTCTTTGGATTTCCAACCCAAAGGCTTGTAGTTCCTTCCCAACATCCAAAGACATGTTTTTGCATATTCTACGAAATTTCACATGATCTCGTTCATGTTAGTTGTCAGGTTTGCACGTGTTTCAAGGTCAAGTAAATCAAACACTTGGGTAATGTTAGACTGTCTCTTAACTATTTAGCAATGTCATTTTTTTCATATTTTGACAATATTAAAGCTTTCATTTTTAACTTCTTTTGTTTGTGTGTCCATTTTTGTCAAAAACCAATGCTTGGTATTTTTTACTTTATTTTTTAACCGTTATTGAAATTTTAAATAAATTATATTTTTATAAACTAGACTCCATTCTACACATATTAAAAAAATGATTTTTGATTAGTTTTAAAAAATTATAGGGGTAGAATGGTCAAAATTCCATTTTTCACGATGTGTTCACTTTGAAAATCAGTAAAAATTCATATATTCATTAAAAACTTATCAGAAAAATTAGGCATAAACTGCATGATGTTAGCTAATTTTTCATTGAAGTGGTTTTAAAAATACCAAAAAAAAGTTAACCTTTTGAGGGAGCCACAACATACGCTATGTTATGTTTTTTTGACAAAAACAACACCAATTTTTGTGGCTCCCTTTTTTGAACCCCTTAATCTCTACCATTTTTTTTTTTTTTAAATATAGTTTAGAAAGTAGACTCGGAGCACTATGACCCTTGTTTTTGTTGCATCTATTTTTTTTAGTGTAACTATCCTCAATTTCTCATCCAAGGTTAATATTTATTGATTTCAAAAGAAAAAGTGGCCATTTAAGACCCCTTTTTGGCCCCTCATCTTTGTGCACTTACCTTATGTGTAGGTGGAAATGGCGATTTGGTTGGTCATTTGCATCAACTACTGCATGGTTACTTGTGTCTGTTGTATGCTTCTTAGGTAGCTTTTGTCTTTCTTTCTAATGCTATGGATCTTCTACAACACTATGGTCTAGTTGCCCAATTGACCATGGATTATGTGCAAGATAGATTTTTCTAAGGCATTCTTTGAATAATTCCATATGTGATTATGACCTTCACAATGAGAAAGCACTTGTGGGGGGGTTTGTTTCGACATATAGATTTGATGAAAAACTTTGGTTTTTTGCAAGAGTTGATGAATCTAAACTAGATGATACATTCAAAGGACACAAAAAGGAATCGGGCTCTTGTCTATGTGGTCAAATTATGAAGGCTTGTAGAATGATGATTATTTTGTTCACTCATGTTGCACATCCCCCTCTAGTACCTACAATGTTGGCTCTGATGGAAGAAGATGGCCAATCTACTGTTTAGTTGTTGTTATGATCAATTTTGTAATTTTGGGAGGGGTTTTGAAATGTTCTACTATTCCTTGACTTTGTTTTGATGCTTGAATGACTCATATACTTAATTTATAAATTGTGGTTTTTCTTTTTAAATTGATAGAGTTTTGTTCCTTTCGATGTGATTCTGAACTCTCTCTCTCTCTCACACACACAATGTTCAAGCCTAAACCTTTTACCAAAAAAAATATTCGTATAACTAGATATATATACAAAATATCAACTCTTGAATATGGAAAGCACAAACACAATGTTCAAGCCTCAAACCTTCTACCAAAAAAAAATATTCATATAACTAGGTATATATACAAAATATCAACTCTTGAATATGGAAAGCACAAAATAAGTATAGTTTTTGAAGTAGGAGGGAAATAGCTTATTTTAAAATTAAAGAAATAAAAGGCTTGAGCCGGGTGTATATAAAAAGTAAAGTTTTTGGAATTAGAATACATAGTCAGTGCAGAGAAGAACAGTTTAAGCATTTGGGCATCCAGTGAAAATCACCCAGCGGAAATGAAGAAGGGAATGACAGCAAGATCTTCCGGCAAGCGCAATGGCAATCACAAAGCAGTGCTCAATCGTGTTTCTCCCTTGCCTATCTTGTCATCGCCTCTCCCTTTCCAAACAAAAAACATGGCTTCTGCTTCTGCTCATATCACAAAGGGCTTCAATGTCAACCTCTCTCTGCTCCGAACGCCTCAAACTGAGCCCCGCGCTTCACCCGCCATTCCGAAGCCCACTCCAAAGGTATGCAGCATTTCGGATCTCAGAGACGTGGCTTCGAATCGCTTGGAGTCGATGAAGAGAGAACTGGACCACATTTATTCTGCATTTTCAAAGGAATTAGAGGCTTCTTCATCCAGGCTTGCAAAGAGACTCAAGGTTAGCTGAATTTTGCCCGAATTGGCTTTCATTTTCTTTGCTTCGGTAAGGAAAATTGATAAGACGAGTGTAATATCTAGATTAAGTGAAAATTGTTGTTAACTTTATGAAATACAAATGTTTTCGTCATTTGATCTGGTAAACGTTTGCTCCGGGTGCAAAGAGTAAGAGTAAAGTTTGAACTAAGTGGAATTTCAGTCAACTTTATACGAATACTTATGTCTTTGATTCTTTTCAGAGTTATGTTCGCAGGGTAAAATATTAAGTGTGAAATCCAAATTGAGAGAAATTACACATAAATATATAGTTCTGGAACGCTTTGCCTCTGATTATAATCATTTCTGTAGATTTTTGCTAAAGCCGCCAGTGATTGAGTGTGAGCATCAGATTAGGCGGAATTATTGTTCAGTTTGTATGTTTTTTTTCCTTTAGTTCTGTAAGGTTTTTGTTTGAGAAGCAATTATAAGATTAAAGGCTACTCAGTAGAAGTGTAGATAAATTTATAAATTAGGGATGCTTTGCCTTTTTCTATTTAATAGTTTGTAAGCATTTTGCTCTCGGTGCCATATATGAAGCGTTAAATCCAAATTGAATCAAAATGTAAATAGATTCATGAATTTAGAAGTACTTCACCTTCAAGTTTGTTCGCTTCTGTAAAAAAATTCTCAAGACGCTAAATAACAATGACAGAGTGAAAATCTGAATTAATTAAATGAAATGACGAATGCTTTTGCATCTGATTTTCTTCGCTTCTGCAAAATTTTGCTTGCTCGAGCACTGGGAATAAAAGGAGTTTTCAATTTAAGTGGAATTCTAGACGAATTTAAAGTACACATGGCTTTTTCTGCAGCTTCAAACACAGTCTTCCATTCAGCGCGCAGAAGAAGCAGATCGAGAGTACGAAAAGCTCTGTGGCCGGCTGGACGAAGACTTTGAAGAGATTCAGGTATACCTGTTATTTACTTTGTAAAATTTTCCCGAAATATCTTTCCTTATAAGTATACGTTAAATTTATAATTAAATGCTGCTTTTTAGCATATTAACTTTCCTACACAGGCAACCTGTACGGAGCTAATTGCTGAAGCACAATCTTTTCCGGCTCTCGCCGTAAGCAAATAACTTTCCTTCTTAAATCTTATTCTTACAGTTATTTAAAAATTGTACAAATAATTTAATATTAAGAGTAATTTTTGTTATTCTGCAGTTTGCAAAACTTCATTTCCGGAGATACTGAATTCAGCGGAGAAGAGTTTAGAGGGCCTTCGCTCCCGTTACGCCCTTTAGTTCTAAATTCTAACAAAACATATTCATATTAGCGCAATAAATAACAGTATAATTTTCGAAAATTTTGTTGATAACTTTTGTTTTAGATCCCACAAGGCCTCCCCTGTTCTGCTCGTTTGTGACGAAGCAACTTTGAAAACTTCCTGGTTGTTTACTTCGTTAGGCTATAGCTCTCTTTCCTATACTAGACATATG
This sequence comes from Sequoia sempervirens, assembly GCA_007258455.2. Lineage (NCBI taxonomy): Eukaryota > Viridiplantae > Streptophyta > Pinopsida > Cupressales > Cupressaceae > Sequoia > Sequoia sempervirens. The sequence goes on along the minus strand of VDFB02261994.1, from coordinate 7,318 downwards.
TCTTCTGCTTCCAATTTACTTCTACGAGATACTGTACTGTTGATTAATCTTAAAATTTCATGAATTTTCAGTCTTACCTTTCCACATATTTGTTAAAATTGCTTGGATAATAGAGACGGCTTCCCAGCCAAGATGAGCCATAAAATATAGATAGCGTCCCTTTCATATTATTTGACTGTTTATCTTTTCTCTTCCAGCAAATACTTTACCTGAATCAATTGGCGGTAATTAAACATTTTTTGCCATTACGCCATACATTTTAATTCAGGATGGCTTTCTATATTTAATAAATCAAATGGATACTTTGGACATTTGTTTTCAGTTTATTAGAATGATAGAAAGAATTGAGCTTTTATTTATTTATTGAAAGAATGCATTTATAATAAAAAGGATGCAGTTAAAAATTGTAAGAAGCAGCTGTACAAAACTGTCACATCTCTGAAAAAGAGCATATCACGTGGGTGTTACGTATCATTGGGTGTTACGTGTCAATGAAACAAATAAAAATAATGTAAATCTGAACAAAGGAGACAACCTAAAATTAATGAGGATGGCACAGGGATGGAAAAGGGTAGGTAGAAGCATTAATGGTGGAATTTATTCCATTCCACAATAGGGGACAACCACTATTTTTTTAAAAGGGGTATCCAACAGTTTGGAGACATTTGGGAGTTTAATTCCTTGCACTAGAAGCATTGGCTGAATATTATTAGCAATTATTTTAAACTAAATAAGAGTTTTCAAGGGTTTTTTATTTTTGTTATGGCTTTAGTTCTCATGGAGTTGCTCATGAAGTTTTGTACGCCTTTACAATGTAGTTTCTTCAAAGATTGGCAATGGCTTGATAAATACCCATTTTTTTGTTTCCCTTTGAAGAGAATTTATCTACAACTACTCCAAAAAATGATACTTAATCCAAGGCTTAATATGAAATGGAATTGCAGATTCAAGGAAAGGAAGTGGAAGAACTTAAGTTCTCAGATTTGGTCAACTAAAGTTGAGGTCAATGCCCAAATTTTGTCATGGAAAATTTTACATCACAAACTGCCTATAGGAGACAGATTGAAAAAAAATGAATTTTCAGCCAGCTAAATGTCCTTTTTGTTAGCATTATGAGAGCTTGAAGCATATTTTTTGGGATTGTGTGCATGCTAAACATAAGTGGAAAGTTGTTTTTACTCATTTTCCTACTATTTTTGAGCATGTGTTGTATTGGAAGGAAGCCATATTGGGTGTTGGTCTTCAAAATAACTTGGTTGCTGATTCCATAAGACAAGTCATTTTACTTAATATATGGAAAACCAGATGTTCGTCGATGTTTTCTAATCATGTTCATTAGGAAGTTGATATTCTAAAGTTTTACTCTGACATCATTTTTCAGTTTGTTTATTTGTGTTCCCAGCTAAAGAGTGGCAATTTGAAGGTCATTAAACAGAGGAATCATTTGGAGGCGATTAAGCTTCAATTTTTGTAGCTGCATGAAGGTGGTATTTGTGTTTCCAGACATCTTCAAAAACTTTTCAAATTCAGATTTTAAGGGTCTCTTATGTTTTAGGATGCTGTCATGTATCTTGTTAATTGTTGTGTCGATGTTCTTGGCTGATCTGTATCATGGTAACTATTTCGAGCAGTTTTGCCTTGTGATTGATTTTTGTTCTTCTTATTTCTGAGTAGTTCTTTGATGAGCTGTTGTTCTTTTCTTCATTGTATTTTTTTTCCAGCTTTGTTTAATATAAAAAAAATAAAAAAATAAGAAGTATGGGCTCGGGTAAGGTGGTGATGATCCCAGGGCATGGCATCCCAGTTCTTTGAGTTGTCCAATGACAGGTTGCATGGAAAACAAGAGGCCTTTAGAAAATTTTAAACCCTCACAACTCCCATAATTTCACATTCAAGACTGGTTTGATGGGCACAGAGAGTATGCGCATAAGAAGGGCAGAGCATATTTTAAAACCCTCACAACACCCCCTTATTTTATTATTGAAGTTTTGGTTGGAGGAAATGAGTGAAGAAATGCAGAGAGCACATGAGGAAAAGAGTAGAGAAAAATATGAAAAGGAAGAAGTTGCATAGGAAGGCAAAAGTACAATGTAGAGTAGGGAAAACTCCCAATTGCCGCCTATGATCCAATTGTTGTTTCCAATAATTGTTTACATTTTAGTCATTATATTGCTTTAATTATGCCAATAAAAATTTACAAATTACACCAATATATGTTCACTACTGAATGCGTAGTTGACCAAAAAAATAAAACACATTGAAAACTATTGAAAACACCTTTAATTTTTGTAAGCTTTTATTGGTTGTCTAATGAACGGGTACTGGCGAAGTGGTAAAGATGTAGGGGACGAAGGTTTAAAAACACCCTTTTTGAGCACCTTTTGCTTTATGGGTTCCACAAGTCGTGTTTTAAATACCCCAAAGCCAAAACAAATTTGAGAGGAGAGGGTCAAAACAAATTTGGTGAAAAGGCTCTAGAAACTTTCAAGCAAATGAAACTAGTAGATTGGGTGTGGTGTTGACGTGACCTACAAGTGTATCACGTCCTCATCACCAAGGATTAGTTGGCATAAAAATTAGACTCCACAACTATTGATGGCATCCTCCCTACCTATATTGGAGTTCTAGTTTAAGAGAGTGCGGGCAGATTTGAAGAAATTGGCAATGGCGAGGGATTTACTGGAGCGATATATGTAGGATAATTCTTTGGAAAAGCTAAGTAGATAATTTATTTATCCATTTCCACTTCATTCTCATTGTGTAAATTGTCCTACAATTATTTCACTTTGTTAAAAAAATAGATTGACTACCATGTTTAAAGGGGTATTTGTGCAACTCTTTCATATTGGTCACATGAAATCAAAAGTTCAAGTAGGTGGGTTCTAAGCATTTTTGTACTTACAAATTATGTAGGAAGGGTTTCCTAGTTTGGGTTCCTTGAAATGAAACTAAACTAAACATTTATTCTTGTATCAACAAAACCAAAGGAAAGGTCAATATTTGTAAGTTTAAAATATAAAATAGCGATGAATTCTCAAATATACTTTGAATGTTAGTTAAGACTACACACCATGAAAGAGAAACTAAAAACTTAGGCAGAGAATCTCATTAGATGTAGTATGATAGCACGATAGTTTGATTATTTATAGAACAGATAGTTCCAATTGGATGGATTTGATTCTAGCAATGTTGGTAACTATTACTATGAATTCAGGTATATGTTATATGAGTGGAGATTAGTTTGGATGGCTTCTAAGTAAAGTCATAATAATCATAAAATAGTGAGACATTAATATTGTCAATGTTGATCTAAAGACCTATTGGAGAGTCAAACATAGTATTATACACATAGCACACTATGGTGGTAATTCAAGGTTATCACTCATGTTTATTTTAGGTGAACCCTATTACTAATGTATGAATGTAGAAAATGATAAAATTATTATGCATCAAAGAACTCTAAATCAAGTTTTGAACATTAAACTCATGAATATTGACAAACTATCAAGTAAAAATTGTAAAATTTATAGATCATATCAAGATCATAACATTGGTATACACTTGACGACCTTGCCTTCATCTTGATACATCCTTGATGAATGGTTTGTGATTGAAAGGTGAAATGTTGTACATGATACCATCTAGTGCATTAGAGGTATGCTTACTTAGAGTAATAAGGGATCCCAATTCTAAATGTTGTGCCTAAGAGGTGTTGTTCATTCTTGGGAGTTAGCCAAATAAAACTTTGCATGGCTTTGCATTAGAATATAGATTTTAGATGTGCTGATTTTGATTACAATAATGTAACTTCATGTTTATGTACATCCACTATGGCATAGTGTCTTGGTTTAGTAATAAGTATGATTTTTGCAAACAAAGAGAATTTCTTGTTAAGCAATCAACCTAACATTGGTTTCATGGAGATGAACTTATAGGATATTTGGGAAAAAAATATATTAACTAAAAACTTACTATAATCAAGGGTTAACTATTTGAATAGCTTTATGTTCAAACCTTAAGAGATATAAGGTGGTAAATAATTCTAGATCAAATATTTAGTTGCAAGATGACCTTGTAATATGAGTTCTAGGAATTAGATATAAATAATATGGGCCTTGGCTCTTGGTTGCATAATATTGTAAGGGTGACTTCACTTAGTGGCACTACAACTATCTATTGGTACCTTGAGTATAAGAACCTCCATATGGGAACTATCACAAGACTTCAAAGAAGAGTTCTAAGGTTGTAATGGACAAAGGTATGAGTACATACCAAATAGAAGATGATTGTCATTTAATTTGAGGGTGTTGTTGAGATTAAGTTAAGAGATGAACCTATGAGATCATGTTATCCAACATCTCTGGAGACCTTACTGTTGACTACCATGGTCATACTTAGTATAAATAAATTACCCAATCTAGATATGAACTAAAGTACTACTAGAATATGGGGTTGCACCATAAGGTAAAGAAAATAGATTATTAAGAATATTATTGGTAATATTATTAATGGGTTATGCTTTCATATATTGGTCTAATGGATATAGTGTTTCCAACTTTCTTAAGTAGCATCAAGTATTGATTATCCTTAAAACAATCTTATAAATACTATTGTATAATATAAGAACTATGATATTGAACATATTCTAAGCCTAAATAGAACCCTATGTTGTAAACTATGTGGTACTATCATCAAGGTACCAAATGTGGCATGATATCCTTGGTAGGTAGTAAGAGGTTTGGGGATGTTTGCATTGAGTTATGAATAATAACTACAATATAGTTTAAATTGATAATTTTGCATATGTGGATTGAAGTGTCATGGTATAGGTTTGCTAAATTAGGAACCAATGCATAGGTATCCTTGAGGGACCATATAAGGAGAATGATGTGTGACTTTGATCTATTTGGAAGCGGGTACATAGGTGGTCCTTCGGCAAAGGATGTCTCTATGACCTCAAGTCCATAGGGGGAGGGTTTAGGGGGATAACTCCAAGGTTTGGGGTTGTTCCTAATTGGTTTGACCTTCTCTCTTTAGTAGGCTTCAGTTTGAGGCTGAAATGGGTACCAAATAGGTATGATCAAGTTAAAGAAATTTAATAATTTATATTTAATACATAATATGCTTATGAATAGTAAGTGGAATGAAGGAATTTGACTACTTTATGGTTGATAATTGATTATATGTATTTTTGGTAGAGGTCATCTTGTGCTGGTTCTATGTAACTCTTATGTGTTTGTGAAATCCAACTCCATATCTATAGGTCTTTATGTATAAGATCCTAGATCTTTTGTGGTTCATATTATGTATGACCCACCCAAGTGTGAACCTCCAAGGTATCTGAGTAGTGATAGGTAGTTATTGGACCGTGACAATGATCTATGTCTTGGCTATTGCTAAGGATTATTTGACATTCACTGGGTTCATGAAGGTGGATTGCTAGGGGCTATCCTAGTTATGATATGGTAACAACTAGTAGGTTGTCATTGGACCATGCTAATAGCGAATACCTAGAGCTACTATTGTATCTTTTGGATTAGCTGGCATTCATTGGGTTCATAGAGTTGGATTGCTAAGGGCTCCATAATTTGATATGGTAATGGTTGCATGTGTAGGGACCCATCCATGTGGGTAATAATAAGTTGGGACTCACCATTGTATCAATGGGTTTCGCTAGTAGTCACTGATAGCATGAAAGTGATTGATGCCAAGTGTTATCGAATATTGTGAAGAAGATAGGTAACAATATCACTAAGGTCATAAGGTGGTATTTTTTGAAAGCTACCTCTTCCTGGGTGGAATAATTTGTCGCCGGTGTCTTATAGGCGATGCAATTTGGAATCTATTGAGTTGGATAGGTTAACTACTTTTGGAATTCCTGAGGATGGAGGATGGACCCATAGTGTAGTATGAGATGCACTAAATCTCCTTACTAGTTGTCAAATCGTATACTTGGCCTTGTTGGGTTAAGGACAAACCCCTAGTGTAGTATGGGATGCACTGAATCCTCTTCCTAGTTCTTTGATGGTGCAAAAGACTGGGGGAAAGGATGGGACCCATAGTGTAGTCATAACCAATATTCTTCTCTATCTGGAATGCATTATAGATATGTGTTAGCCATTGTGGATGTGTCAACCAATTATTATGTATATGTGATGTGTGTATGAGCTGGCCACTATGGTATTGTGATATGTGTATGAGCCAATCACTACTATACTTGTGGGGTGCATATTATCTAGTCACTAATGTACTTGTGATATGTGTATGAGCCTACCACTATTGTACATGTGATGTGTATATGAGCCAATCTTAGTTGTACTTATGATGTGTATGAGCTATTCAATATTTACTATTGTACTTGTGATGTATGTATGTTCTAGTCACTATTATACTTGTGATGTGTATGAGCTAATCACCTTGTGTATGTGTAATGTATTCTTGAGACATTCATTATGTATGTGATCTTGGGATTATGATATGTATGACACCTATTTATTTGTGCATGTCTGTACACTAAGGATTGCTAATGTTTGGTATGGGGCCAACACTTGATAGAAAAATTATTATCATTATATTATAATTAGCTAATTTGATAGCTTATTTGTACTTAAAATTAATAGTCATGGGTTAAAATTGAGATAAAATATCTCATGCAAGAGGAGAAAATGAACTCCCTCTAACATAGGTAGGAAAACTATGATGCCTCTGGTTCCCATGAGGGGATATGAAGGTAGGGTTACCATGAATCCTTGAAGTTTAGGTTTGTGTCTAAGGATAACTTAATCATGGGAGCTTGACACTTTTAGGTGTAAGCATATAAGTTGTGATGTTGATTTATTGTTACCATGATGAATGAAGAACTTTGGTAATTAGAACTTAAAATTAAGATAAAAGGTGTTTGGTTGGTTAAGTTGGTAGTTGATGCAAATTGAATTGAACACAAAAAAAAAAAATTGCAGTGCTTAAGGGGTAGATTTTACATTGATATAAGAGCAACCGGGTTCAAACGTTGGGCCTATGAAGTTCACGTGACTCCAAGTTAAGTATGTTATCTTATAGTACCAACTGACCATAACTAAGTTTTCCACTTAATATGTATGTAGTTGTTTTGAATATGTCAAATGGACTTTTCAGCTTGTGAGCATGCATGGCTAGTCCTAACCAAGATAACATGGATGGGTGAAAAAGGAAATTTGGATTATATGAATTGTAAATGAAAATCAAAGTGTGTAGAAGAAGGTTAATGCATTTTATGGTTGCTAGTTCCCTTAACTCACTCATTTTATTTGAATTTACCCCTTTTTATGAGGAGAATTTC
>VDFB02261993.1:0-49143 GCA_007258455.2 Sequoia sempervirens | reverse complement strand
GATGATTCTTGTACTGATGGAAGATCAAGACTTGGTATGATGGGCACACACTATTGAGGTAGTAAGGAATGAAAGATTTGAGATATTTCTTTTGTGGAGTTGGTGGGTATAATACTTTGCAAGGGGTCTTGTAGGTATATGAGGTTGTCTTGTTGTGGGCTCCCGCCATAGTCATTCTGTATTATGTTAGCAATGAGCTCATCTTCATCCTAGTCATCCAATAAATGGATGCATTCTATATTCATCAATATTTGTAGAGAATAGTTATTTTCCTCATCCAGAGTGGACCAAATAGTTTGCTCAAGATTGACATAAGGTTGGGCTAGAGGATAGAGAACCAATCTCTTAGTGATTGTCCCATTAGATATTATCATATTGTCAGACCTACAACCTATGAATGCATTGGCTATAGCTAACCAGGGTCTACCTAGGATGAGTGGGTAGCTTGCAAGATTAACTTTTGGCTATAAAACTATAAAGTCAGAAGGATATTCCCATGAATCCAATGCAATAACTAAGTCTTCAATAATTCCTTCAGGCTTGACTGTTGACCTATCAGCTAGCTATAGAACAGTTTGTGTGGGCTTAAGGTTGGCTAACTAAAGTAACTGCATTGTTTATTTTGTCATGACATTGATTGCTTCCCCCAATTCTATCAAAGTATTCTTAATGAGGGTTCCATTAATCTTAACGTCCACTACTAGACTACCAGAATATGTGTACTTAGGGATAGTAATGTTCCCTAATATGATATCTGCAAGGTTTCCCAAGACATGAACCATCTAAGGATCCTTCATTTTTTTTCCTGGTTTCTTAAGACATAGATCCCTTATAGTTTTGGTGTAAATAGGGATGTCTTTGATAGCTTGGATAAGTAGACTCTTGATGCTCACATCCTTTAATTGACCTAAAATATCTATCTTAGCCTATGTGTGATGATTTATAATAGCTAGGCGTTCAAGAAAAGGTGGCTTTGGACTTGAGGTAGTTTGGTGTACCTGATTTGACTCAAGTTCCAAAGGTGTGGTGTCTGAAGCTTCAATTGTAGTTTCGTCATCCTCCATCTCTATAATTTGAGGGGATGAAGGTCAAGCAAGTTGTTTTCCTGATCTGAGGTGGACATCACTCACCTCTACCCCATAAGTGAGGTATTGCATAGCTTCATTAGTATAATTCTATTAAACAGGCTTAATTTTAGGGTTACGTGCAGGTTGAGAAGGTATTTGTGGTTGCTTGGGTGTCTGATTTGTAGGATTTGATGGAGGCACAATAGCTTGCTAATGTTGTGGAGGTGAAAGCAAAGGCTACTGATAATTCATATTTTGTTGTTGCCACTGTTGGCCTTTTTGCCATTGAAGTTGTCATTGATTCTATTGTGTTGGCCATTGTAGATTATAATTGGAACCTTGAAAATTTTGTTGTGGCCAAGGATTTGGCTGCTATTGGCTCCAATTTTGCTGGGGTTGTGGCCACTGTTGAGGGTTTTGCCACTAGTTTTGGTTTGTTAGCCAGGGCTGAGAGTTCCAAGCAGAAAAGTTTTGATTACTAATAGGGAAGGATGAATTAAAGTTGAGGGGATCTTGTGGCATACCTTGTCATTTGTTTTCATGGCCTCCTTTGTGCTATATAGAAGAGCTTTCCATAATCTCCTTCAATTGGTTGAAAATCAAGTTTCTCAACTTTATCTTTTTGTATACTAGCCACTCTCTTGCATTTACAGTTTTCTTTTATTTTCCTACAGCTTGGACAACATTCAATGAGCATGGCCTCAACTTCCTCCTGCTTCTTCTTAATGTGGGAGGTATCCAACTAAGTTTATAAATGGCTAATAATGTCCTCCTTCATGTTGGACAATAGGTTGCTTAACTCTATCTTTGAAACCCCTATAGATGATTTACCAATAGTGATGTCTTATCCCCTCTTGGCCTTTTAGTGAAGGTTCTGGAATAATTCTTGCAAACCTTACAAATTTCTTAAAATGGTATTTGAGAAATATCTCCTTGTCCAATGAGGTTCAAGGCATCCATGCAGTCATCATTGACTCCCCTCAAAAAGACCAACTTGAGGGGCTCTTCTGACAACTTGTTTTGTGGGTTTTTCTTTAAAGTAAATTGAAATATCTCCACATAATCTTATAGTGGCTCACCATCCTTTTGTGACATTCTGAACATGTCATCTTTCCTCCTATCAAGTCCCCTACAATAGTCCTAATAATTCTCTAAGAACAAGGTCTTCATAGTGTTCCAATCAAGAACAACATCCATGCCTAATCCCATGAACCATCTTAGGGCCACATCCTTTAGAGTTGCAGGGAAGAGTTTGAGCCTATGGGCATCAGTAGTATAATCATAACTTCTACACAGGACATCAAACTCAAACAGGAATGTATCTGGATCCTTAGTTATTAACCCATTAAAGATTGGTAAGGCTAAATGAGGAATATTATTCATTGTTGTAGCCCTTTCCTAGTTAGTGATGGGGAACTCAAATGTTGGATGTTTAGGATCATCATCCACTACATCCCCCATGGTGCGGTATGTTCCCTATGTGTGTGTGCTAGATGTTGGTGAAAAGGAAGTTTCTTCTTCAGTGTTACCTTCGCTCTGAGTACTAGATTCACCAATTTCTGCTATGGCTTCTTGGCGTGAAGAGGGAATAAATATGCCCAAGGAGTCTCTCTTCCTCCACATACATGAAATATGGCTTTATATTCAGCGGTCCTACACAATGTTAGTGTATCTTCTGGTGTTGAAAATGATTAAGTCTAACAATCCTAATACTTAAAACAAAATGTAAAGTATGAAAGCTATAAAAATAAGTCTATAAAGATAGCACCATCCCTGGAAACGACGTAAAAAATGTAGTCTAAACTAATGTGTTGTAAACTTGGTAGAACCTACACAATTCAGAGGTGTATCTGACTGAATAGTCCGCTCAACATTGCAAAGACTTCATTAAAATGTCAACCCAAGGTTTGTAAACTTGTGATGGTGCAACATTATATATGCATTCAAAGACTCAAAACTACCTAAACTATCCTACTCAAGTTATTCTACTTGCTACAAATTCAAAAAATTGCAAAATAGTAAAAGACATAACCAGAACTAGTGGCTACGGGTACCTACAACTTAGACTATAACTAAATTGTTACTAATAAAGCATTACTGTGTCTACGCAAAACTGATAAGAACTAATGACTCAACTAAATTAACCTCTGGAGTACTACTGGTTAACCATTCCATGCATGTTTATGAGATTTCAACTTAACTTGCATAAAGTTCATGAAGTAATGATAAATGAGAAACTACTTAACAAAAATAAACGTGGAAAATGAAGTGAAGAACAGTACCTTCAGTGGCCTACTCAAGTGGTTGTTCTCACTTAACTGAAACCAAATCTAACTAACTGATTCTATGCATCCATTAAAACTAACTTCATTCATTACATATCATGAGAGATTACACAAGATCTTCTCTCATATTGTATTCAATCATTCTGAATATCTATCATGTCTTGAAACTAAAAATAACTGATAAAATGAAATTGAAAAATCAACTAACTTATCTACGGATTAAACCAACAACTATATACAAGCTTGAGGGAATCATTCAAAACAACAACTAACTGTAATCATTAACTTTCCAATGCTAGTTATCAAAGTGTACAGTTAAGACTGAATTGTTCAACTAACTGAAAATAAAGAAGAATCCTAATGGGACTAAAACTCTGCAAAATAGACTTGCATGTGAACACTCAAACTTTTGTCAAAATCCCATTAGTAAAGGAATCCTCTTCTTTAGCACTTATTGATTGGTTATAATAACGCACATTCAACCTTCATCAAGTGCTTTTAATCAACAATCATCATGTTCAGCTTAATTTGGAACTCCCATGTTTTGTTGTCCCAATCTTCTTTTGCTGCAGGTTCATCCTGCAACTGTTGCATGCCACAGTTCCTCTTCGACAACAAAAAGGTTAATTCCGCAAAGTATGTACACAAGACTAACTATGACAATCAAAACATAGCATTCCATCAGCATTTCATACATATCTTCATATAAACCATACAATACTAGTATATTATAACCATAATTCCATCATTATGTTTTAGGTCCAAGTCTTCATAACAAGTATAAAAAGATGGTATATTATGAAAGTATTGTCTGGAAAGTGCACTTAAAAGTATCTGAAGGTATGTATGAAAGTAGCAGAAAATAAGCTAATATCTAGGTCCCTCAGTTATCATTGCACAGGAAGCCATTCGTTATATTCAAAGAACCAAAAAGAAAAGTATGCTACTAAAATTGGACATCGAAAATGCATATAATTAGGTGGATTGGAGGTTCTTGTGCAGAGTGCTACTGCCTTTTGGGTTTGATGAAAACTGGGTAAATTGGGTTTCCAATTGTATGGCTAGCCCCAAGTTTTCAATTATTGTGAATGGTACTCTAGAAGGTTTCTTTGAGGCGTCTATAGGAATTAGACAAGGTGACCCTCCTTCACCCTTTTTGTTTATCATCATGGTTGAAACTCTTAGAAGGGAAATGAGTGCAACAACAAGCATCGAGAGGCTAGACTGAATTCAAATAATGAGTAATATGCCTACCATAACCCATCAACAGTTTGCAAATGATACTATACTTTTTGGGAAAGAAAAATGCCATGAAGCTCATCAGTTGAAGGAAATTTTGGATCTTTTTCTTTTTGGGAAAGCAAAATGCCATGGAGACTAGAACTCGTCAACGTTGAGCTAGGGCCCCCCGAAATTTTGGATCTTCATTCAGAGGCCTCTAGCCAAAAGGTTAGTGAAGTGAAATCGAATGTCTACTTTTTTCATACTCCCCCGAGAAAAGAGCAGGAGATCCTTAGAGTCCTGAAATTCAGAAAAAGCCAACTACCATACACATAGATCTTGGCTTGCCTTTATCAAAAGGAGTGGGCAGCGGTAAGTTATGGGACCCCCTGGTAAACAAAGTAAACAATCGGATGTCATCATGGAAGGGAAATGGCTATCATGGGTTGGCAAGTTAGTTATGCTAAAGGTTTTTGTTTTTGTGAATCCAATTTATTTATTGTCATGTCTAGCTTTGTCCAAGAGGACATATCAAACTTTAAATCAAAATATGAAAATCTTCTTTTGGAAAGGAAATTCAGACAAGAAAAAGTTTGCGCTAATTGCATGGGACAAGATTTGTAAAGTGAAGGAGGTTGGGGAGATAGAATTAAGAGATCTCTTGAGGCAAAACAAAGCATTAGGGGCTAACCAAATTTGGAAGATATACACAAAGAGTAAGTCAAAATGGGTCTGGATTCTTCAAAATGAATATCTAGGAAATGACATTGAGAGAGCAACATCTTCACAACTGCTTCTATTCCTAAAGGTTCAAGAATTTGGAACTTTATGTTTGAATGTAGGTTGCTAATATCAAAGTTCTTATCCTAGGACATCCATGATGGCGGCGTTGCTCTTTTTTGGGAGGATTCGTTGGGGGGGTTATCCCACTATAGATAGTTTGGAAAATTTGCAACATACAAAGGGTTTACTCACACAGCTTTGGGGAATGAATGTGAGAGATTACTTGCAGATCAACTTTGGTGATGGTATCTATAGGTGGTAGTGGAAGGACTTTAGTAGGCTCAATCTTCCAGTTGTTGAAACTGTGCAGCTGCAAACAATTCTTAAAGATAGAACCATAATCATTCGAGAGGGCAAGGACAGGTTGGTATGGACTGCATCTAGCTCAGGACAGTACAACACTAAGGAGGGTTTTTCAATGTTGGGTAAACAGGATGGGAAGACCTCATTCCCATGGAAATTATGTTGGGACAATCTATTCCTTCAAAAAGTTGGGGCTTTTGCTTAGACTACAATACAAGGGAAGATTTTGACTATAGGTAGGTTCAGTACAATGGGTTATCATTGTTTGTCGAGATGTATAATGTATAAATCAAATGAGGAGAACACAAATCACTTGTTATTTGGATGTCCCTTTACTCGAATGTGTTGGAGGTGGCTATGCATGAAATTGGGTTGGGTAGGCACCCTTTTGAATGACATTCTATCCCTTTTCAAACCATGGCCCTTGCTTATAAAGAAAGTGATGTACTCATGCATATGGTTGATAAGCCCATCCATTTTGAAATGGGAGATTTGGAAAGAGCGGAATGGGAGAGTATTCCAAGGTAAGGAAATGAAAATAACATCTTTTCATAACAAGGTAGAGACAATTGTAGTGGAGATTGTGAATAGCAAGGTTTTAAGGCTAAACCCTCAAAAAGTGGAATTCACAGAATGGGATGCAAAACTGAGACTTGGGTGGTTTAGTCTCAATATTCTATAATTTGGCAACAAGAAGGTAGTGGGACAAAAGAACTTCATGCCAAGGCAGTTTGGAGGCCTCTTGCACAACCATGGTTTAAATTGAACTTTGATGGGGCATCAAGAGGAAATCCAGGAAGGTCGAGTGTAGGTTGCATAATCTGTAATTGGGAAGGAGACATTGTGGGAAAACTTTCGGCCCCTTTTCTAGATGGGACAAATAATTATGCAAAACTGCATGTTGTGATACAAGGGCTCTAGTTTTTCCAAGAACCAAGTCTGAAAAGCATTGAAGTGGAAGGCGAGTTGTCTCTGGTGATAAGCGCGCTTAGATTGGGCAAAATTTTAAATTGAAAATTGCAAGGGTTGGTGGAGAGAGTTGTTGAACTATTGGGGAGGTTTGAACACCACATGGTTAAACACACATACAAAGAAGCCAATTCTGAAGCAGACAAGTTAGCAAATCTTAGCACGAATGGGGTATTCAAGAAACACTCTTACCCCTCTTCCCCTCGAGTTTAATGGTTGACATGCGTGGAGCCACGTTGCAAATCTTCTTATAGGGAGGGTTGTGAGTAGTTGGTTGTGAATGGGGAGTTGATCAAATAGATAGTTTGGCATCATGCTTCAATGACAGTGAATTTTGACATATGCTTTAGTGGTCAGGTGGCGCACGAGCATTTGGCTTTGTCCAAATACTAGGTGAAATTTAGCACCACTAAAGTTGGTGCTAAATCACACAAAGTTTCTCATCGACTCGATCCATGTGCATGTGGCACTTGATCGCTCCCCCTGGTGTCATACCCAAGCCTTTGCTGCAGAGAGTTGTGATGGGTTGACAAGTGGCAGTGTTGGTGTCAGGTCATATGCACGTGGCGCCAAGGCGCTCTCCCTGGCGCCATACCCAAGCATTGGTTGTGATGTGTTGTGATGGGATGACAAGTGGCATTGTTGACAACGGCTCACATGCTTTCCTTTTAGAGGAAATTGTTTAGCACATTTTAGCATGGCCAACCATTTTTGGTAGAACCCCGTCCTTTCAACCTTAAATTAATCATGAGCAATGATGCAAAATAACACTGCATTTTAGAACTCACATGTTAAAATTTATCTTGACTCCTCTACTCGAGCTAATTTGACATGTGGAAATGATTATATAGGGGGATTTTTCCACAAGCCCTATTTAAGTGCTCCAACATATGGGGAGGCTCAAGAAGTTATGGCAAAATATTTATTATGTCAGGCTTCTACCCATGCGAGAAGGCCGAGGGATGATATCATAGTCTGTAAGTTGCACGGATAGATTGTAATCTTGGCAAGGAGTAAGCTGGGAGAGGAGCTCTTAATTGGCAAGCTCTACCATGAGTGGAGTGGTCTTTAAAAGATGGCATCAGAGGCCAAGTCTAGTGCTTGCATGGCTATAGTGTGTTTTGAGGACAGCATAATGGACACTCATGTAAGGCTGGTCAATTCTTGGTGACAAATGGCCTTTATGGGCGAAGTCATAGAGCTTAGGCCGAAGAGGATCCTACTTGAGAATTATTTCCTATCGCTCAGTGTTGTGAAGATGGTATTGAGGCGTGTGTTCTTAGCGGTGGAAAAAAGATACAGAGTGGACACTAATATATCCTTGTAGTTTGTCACTGCGTTGTTGGATCTCTAATTGCCAAAGGATGAGGTTTTACAAATAGCAAGAAGATGAAGTTGGAGTTGTGGTGGGGGGGGCCTTGAGGAGGTTGTGGGGTATGCATAGCTGGGAGTTGGAATTCTAAGGCCAAGAGACCTGGGACTGCTCAATTTGTCGAGAGTGGTGGTTAAACTATACCCCTTTTTGTTGGATGTCAAGGGTGCCAACTTGTTGCTTCATTGGTCACAAGCGATGGTGGGGTGAGATTTTTGAAGAAAATGAGTTGCATCTAGTGTCGGTTTAGGATTTTTCTTGGGTTAGTGATTTCATAAACTACATTCAGGAGAATGGTGATGAATAAGTTTAAGTTTTTAATTATGATATAACCTTATTGCATCTACCTCTAGTTTTGTGAGGCAATCTTGTGTACTGATTTTTGGCAGTGTCAAGTGGGGTTTTGTATAGCCTCCATTTTGACAAATTGGCTCTTTTTGGATTTTTGGGAACTAGGGCATTGGCTCGGGCTAGACTCTGTGCAATCTACCTGGCTATGGGGAAGAGGCAAAGCTCTCGAATGTACAAAAAATGTAATCCTTTTATTGAATATTAATAAAATTATACTCTTACATAGCAAAAAAAAGGTTTTGATTAGTGTCCATGATTTATTTCCATTTATTATCCTTCATGTGTCTTGATATTTATAATCCTTTGAGTATTCTTTTTAGACCCATTAGCTCAATAACATATAAATTTGAGGACCAAATTAATAGGGATGAACTAGGACTATACTAGTCATGCTTGTCCTCATCCTTAGCCTCTAGCTCTACCTCCACTTCCCACTACTTCACCCCCTCGATGCACTTAACATGGTTATCAACAACACTTTCATGATTTTCTTGTCCTAATACATGTGGCTTTACTTGTCCTTGTGCTACCTCAAAGCTTGTTGTCACTTGAAAGCTCGTTTATTTTGGAAAGATTATGACAAACTTATTGTCCCTTGTAACTTTCTTGTTATTTTTGACCTACCTTCTCTACAAAATGGACTCCTATATTGCTTGGCATTTACAAATATTAGCCATTCTCCTACACTTGACTCTTTGACTTGTGTGCAACTTTGTTTTTTAGAGTGTATGAGTGCCTCTAACACCCCTACAATTATGAAAGAGTGAGGATCATGATTCCTTATGGAATACAATGAAACATATGGTACTAGCATTTATGTATGGAGGGCATTTCTATACTCCTTTGTGTTCCCTAACCCCCTCTTGCCTCCATATTCCTCTAATGAATCATTATTAATGCCTTATCTAAGCTCTAATTGGTTTGCTACAGACCCACTACTTCAAAAGCACATTTAAACACCATATTGCCTGAGCCCGGTTCTTAAAATTACCAAAGTTTACACAATTTTTATTTTTTCACAAGTTGGCAAGTAGACCCACCAAGACCCTTGGCAACAAATCAAAGTACAAGGTCGCGCTAGATAAACAAGTTGCATGGAATGCAAAAGTCAGACTCAAAGTCTACGAACCTTATGAAGGGGCAAGTTGCCCGACAAGGTAGCAAATGGGAACTACATCCCAACCCGCAATGAGGTTGGATGTTCCTCTAATTCAAGCTTAAGAGGAGCCCGCACTTAGGAGGTCTGTATAGGCAAAGGAGGTCACAAACTATAATGTCAAACATTGGATTGAAGGGTCAACATGTTTTGTGAGCATGCCAAAAGTGTTTGTTCGAACCAAAAAGTGTGGTAATTGATCACCTCGAAAGTTATGATAGTTTGCCCAACTTTGTGATCAACCTACAACTGTCTAAGAATCAAACAAATAGCTTATGTAAGGGAATAAGAGTACCCTAGCGCTAGACAACAAATTAGCATTTCAACATGTATTTTGACTTCCCCTAGGCAAAGGACCATACTGGAGCGACCCAAAGAGGTTCAAAATAGCAATCAACATTCTATGGTGGTGTGTGTAGTGATGAGTGTGATTTGAGGAAGTTGACTGGAGTCTCAAAGAAAGCTTGGGTCATTGACTGGATAAGTCACCTTGTAGTTCAATTGGGAGAACGAGGCCCACCAACTGGAAAGAACATCAAAGGAGCTCGGGGAGTTCCAAGCTTCAAAAGCTATGTGAAGAGGTACACCCAACAAGGGTGAGGTCAATTGTGAGACTACATCTTGAAGATTATTTGTGAATCCAAGGGTTGGTGTTCTATAGAGTTCTTGGGAAGGACTCAAGTAGATAGTTCCAACTTGGGGAGTTATTTATTGTTATTGGGCTTGGGGCTATTGAGATCAATAAAGCTAATCTATTGCACCCTACATTTCGTCTCTCAATCATTGTCTTCATTTGTGTACCTGAGTAGTGATTGTTCATTTTCAATGTTCCGTTGTGCGACTAACTAATAGTTGCAGAGAAAGACTCGTTTGGAAAAAGGTATATCCTAATACATTTAAAAGTGTTGATCCTCATAGGCAATTTGAGTAAAGAGGGCGCCAGTGCTGCATAGGGCTTGGCCCCGTGACAAACCTTGACTTGCCCAAACATTGCCTTGAAGACTTCCCTCATTGAGCAACTCCGAACTCGGAGAAGCAAACCGCAAACCCAAAAGCAACAAACCCAAAAATTGCATGTGGTCAAATAGACCTCCAAAGAAGACTATAAGAACCAACCAATTGACAAAAGTGTTCCTACTTTTCTTTGAGATAAAAATCGTCGAACTGATCTGCAAGTGTTCTGCAGATTAGCCCTTCGCTTCCTACACAACAGTAATGGCCTAATCCGCTTATACTTCCGGTATTTTTGCTTATGTTTTACTGCTTGGACCACGAATGACAGATTGAAGGCACAAAAACCTAGAATGTAAAATAAAATAATAATAACTCAACAAAGTCTAAGCTATGATTACATTCTGAAAATCAGGATAAACGTGAAATCGGGACTACTAGTTATTGCATGGGCATATCTATAACAGCATCGTTCCATATGGTGCATCTTGAAGACTGGATAGATGGTGCCCTTACACAATATTCAAACCCTCCACCAATTGCCATTCGTTCGGATTCCAGGGAATAGATCCGCCTGTAACAAGGTCTCGACGCTCATCTCTAATATTGATCCCAACGACCAGCCTTTTTAGAGTTGCCCCTAGAAATACTATCAAAATAAAACTTTAAATGCCCTAATGGAGGGAGTTCTCATCTGCATTCTTGCAATTTCTTTACTTGCTCTAACCCTGTTAATAAGATCATTACCCTATATGTATATTGTTTAACACTTTTTTGTAATGGATATGAATTTTAATTCATTTCTTATTTTATTTATGTTTTTCACTTTCACCTTCCAATTTATTTCTTTTACACTGTTTATTTTTAATATTAATGAATATTATTTTTTATGCAATCTTTATTCATGGAGCATGCATAATTAGAAACGTTCCAGAAGAGTAAATAACTTAGCTTTACATCCTAAGTCACATCGCTTACATCTTTCAAGCATAAAACAACATCAGAGCTTGTTCATGGCTAACCCACTACACATCATTTCTCTAGTTAGTAACAACTAAATTTATGGATAAATAAATTAACTTACAAATCTGGTTAAACAATAATACAACACCCTTTCTGCAAATTATGAATAGAAGAGCCAGAATAGTGCATAAACATGCAGTTGGGCATTTGCAAACAATTAAATTTTAACATCCTTTCAAATCCCGCCATTGAAGGTACAAGAGACCGGCTTGGTAGTGTGTATAGGCTCCTGCAATCACAAGAATGTGAAATAGCTGATGGCTATGACCAGCAATGTCAAACTTTCCAGGCTTCCATCTCTCTGGAATTCTGGCTGCATAGACCAATACCCCCAGCACATAGAAACAACCCATGCCAATCTCATAAGCTGTTGTGTGAAGAGCCTCAGGTTGGTCCTTATGAAGTATAACCTTATGCACAACTGGCGCAATACCCCAGATAGCCATTCCCGAAAACAGTATTGCTCTTAACGACCGGTATTTAGGATTCTGAAAAGCAGGGAATAAAGAAACTACGATAGTTGCGATTCCAATTAAAGTTATTGCCGTCAAATACATATTCCTCAAGTAAGGAGTGCACATGAATGAGTAATAAACTGGCGGATAAAAAGAAGCAGCTATCAAGGCAGCTATCCCTGAATAATCCAGTCGGAGAAAGATCATGTATAACCTCTCTGAATGGCAGCAAAGCCAGTGAAAGCTGGTGCTTGCTAAAAGACAAAATGTTGCACCTCCAAGGAACACAAAGAAAGGCCACCGAGTAATTGGTCTCTGTGAATGTGGAAGAACCATGTTCGACACATCGTCTTTTATCGTTTGCTGCATCAACTAAAGTAGAATTAGAATGCAAGGTGCTAAAACTGCGTTCCTCTTAATCTTTGTAAGGAACAACGAATTTACCCTTATTCCCTAAAAAGTCCAGCATAAAGTAAAACTCCACTATGATAACCAAAACATGAAGAAAATATTGATTCTGTAATTTGCACGACACAAACAAGACTTTAAAAGCACTCTACAAAAAGCATTTCTACCTAAACCATAGTCCAAAGATGAAATTCAACTGAGTTTGCCATAGAATAATAAGAACACAGACAATAATTGGTTTTCTTTGAGATCTAGTTAGACACTCCTGTAAATGGACAATTGCCAACATGCTCATTCACACAATTTTAACCTTGGCTATACCAATCCGTCACGCAGCCTTTCATTAATAAACCTCAAAGACAACTAGAATTGGAATGAGCATGAAGTTCTTTAAGTTGACGAAAGGGCACAAGAAAGCAACTGGAACAAGTAACCTTTTACATGTATACTTATTTTGGACAAATTTCTGAAGGGCAAGTTTAATAACCATACACTAAATTTTCAAGACATGAATTTCTATCCACCCCGCAAAATTTATCTCAAAGTGTTCCTATAAGTCTAATTTTTCAGATCATGTAGTCAGATAAATGAGTTATGCTAAGGAAGAAGTTTGCATGGTGGGTACGAATGCCTACAGTTAAGCCACCAAGATTAGAATTTATCTTTTATTCCGGTCAAATAAAGCTCTTTCAAAGCCAGTTTTCAGGACCAATGAAACTTCAGCAAGTTCTTTTAGTACACTGATAATATATTGCATCTCAATCATCAGCTTTGTCCACACAGCGGGTGCTGATTGCCCTTGGATGAATTTGCAAGGAAGAATGCGACAGTAAGCTGCAAACCTTTTATAAAAAGGGGCAGCATCACATATGAAAAGGTTAGGTGAATTTACTTCACTTGCAGAAAGGAACTACAGCGACTAGAACCCAGAAGAAGATTTGAAAGAGCAACTGACAAAAAAGAGACACGTGGACTTTAGACTAGAACACTAGTTGCAAAAACAACACACAGAGAATTAGAAAGACTAGAGGAGAATTATCCCCTTATCTTTTTACACACTATTGCAATTTGCAAATTAATTCTCATTTTTATGAATAAAATGCTTTTTAGACTCTTCTGTCCATTTTAATTGCTTCAAGTTTGTCAAATATGAAGGGATTCCTCAACTGAAATGAGTGGTATCTTTCTGTAAAGAATCTTTCTAGTTTTGTGTCAGAAATGCTATGGATTATTGTTGCAGTACTAATGTACACTAGAAATTCAATTTCCCTGTACTCCTTCCATCCATCTTGAAACATGTCAAAAGCTCATGTAGTGCTTTACAACATTCAAGCTATGTTAGCGGTTCATCCCTGTTACCTTGCCTTGCAGGTATGATCCGTTTCAGGTCTGAATACTGGTCCGGTGTGGGCAGGGATGTGGCCAGGGTTCGATGTTTGGCCTGTGGGTTCATTCCGGATGAACCCAGGAGAACACATGAAGAATTTTGATATTTTTTCAGAATCAGTGTGAACCCTCAGCAGTTTGGCCCATTTTTTAAATTACTTTCTGCTTTTTTAAACTATTTTTTGAATTCCTTTTTCACAAATTTGTTTGTCTGTTATATCCCATCATCTTAGTTTTGCATTCGCGTTTTGAGGAAAGGGTTGATTGGCGCGCAAGAAGAATGGATCAAATGGCCTGGAAAAGGCATCTGCAGGGTGACAGAGCAGCAGGACCTCCAAAATATGGCCTGGAAAAGGCATCCGCAGGGTGACAAAGCAGCAGGACCTCCAAAATATGAAGACAGCCACGCAATTTTTCATGGCAATGAAGGACTACACAAATTGGGTCAAGTATCAGTCACAAATTCTGACATCAGTCGCATTTTTTGGTATCAGTGGCAAATGAACAGGACGTGATTTATCACTGGCAAGCGTGTCAGAAGGCTCCAATAATGTTAAAAAGTTAAAACACTTTAAGTAAACTCATTTGAAATGTCTCTAATTTTTTTACAAACAATAACTCTTTAAATGTTAATTATTAAATAACGTTTCTATAAGAGTTTTAAAATATGGATATACTTTTATTTATATATTATGGAAGGGCCTTCTAAAATTTAAATATACCCCTAGAATATAATGAGAATTTGAATTAAATGAAGGCAAAAAGTGTGTGTGTGTGTGAGTATATATATATATATATATATATGAACAAACACAAAATGAACCCGGCCCCCAAAAAATTTTGACCGAACCCACAAACCCAAACCCAAACCCAAAATGGATTGGTAACTTAGTATTCAAGTTATAAACATATCATAGAAAAATTGGAAGAGAGGAAGTTCAATTATGGGGAGTGCATGAACAAACTGATTGTGGCTTGAACTATGTGTGCAATCTGGCCACCTATTTCTGTGAGGCACAGACCGATGATAAAATGAGTTTATATTAATATAACTAATGTAATCGTACATCAAATAATTCTAAAACTTTGAATGCGAAGGACCTTAGGAATTGTAACATTTAAAATATCCTACTTTCTCCACAATCATGTGAAAATGAGTCACCATACCCTAAAGGACCTTATTTACAAAAAAAAAATATACATAGGCAAGAACCTGAAATATGGATCAATAGCCATCATTATTGTAATTGAATCCTATACTTTAGTGCCATAGCTATTCTATACTCTACATTCAATAATGTTTGGAATGTTATCAGAATAAAAGCACTCGAGACAGAAGTGAACAAACTTTTGGCCACCAAAAACCACACCACAATAGTTCTTTAAATGGTCTCTAATATCTTGCCAAACCACAGAAAGACAAACAAAAAAGACTTTAAAAAAATTTATGATGAGATCATAGTGTAAAAGAATGCACGAAAAAGAAGTTAAAGCAACATATTATAGGAAGAGCCACTACTCCCCACTACACAAATGACAACGTAGGAAGTCGAGTCAACCAAATCAACTATTTTTTTTGGTGTATGGTAAAGAGCATATGAGAGTGTAAAATGCAAATCAAACTTCCAAAAGTGCCATAAAATCAACGGAGTACAATCAAACCCTCAAAACATGTGAGGGGTGATGGTTGAGTCATAGAGCAATCCAATATATAAAAACCTACATACATACAATTATGGAATTCAAGCTAGCATCATATTTACATCAAATAACTTCATTAATTACATGGACAGATAATTAGTAGACTGGAACTGGTAGTATAAATTAACAAAATGGCCCCTTTATGATGTTTTATCAGGACTCAACTACATCTTTCTTGAGTCAAACTCATTGATCCATATTTCATGAGTAGTGATTCACATGAACCCTCTCTCATGAGCATGAATGGTGCACTTAGCATTCACTGCATCTAGGTGATGCACTTCACCTGAGCCCACTTTTGCTACTAGACTCATGCTCATGAGAGATGGGTTCAATCACTACTCATGAAATATGGGTCAATGAGTTTTGACTCAAAAACTATGCAGTTGAATTTTGACACACTGCAACAACAAAAAACAGCCACCTACTTGAAAATGGTCCCTTGTGAATGTACTCACACTTATTAAGATAAACTGCAAAAACTAGCCACCTACTTGAAAATGGTCCCTGGTTAATGTACTCACACTTCTTAAGATAATCAGACATCTAATTGTGGACCGAGTCAACCATACAACTAAAACCAATTTGTCTGTGATAAAATATGTATGGAAGTAGCTAGAAATAGTTTTATTGTGTTCAAAACTTCAAGTTTTATTTCATCATAGAAATGCACATAAATCTTTGATGACTGTGTTAACAAATCTATTGTATCAATCTATTGGATGCTGAATCTCTTCATTCTCGTCAAGTTTGTCTTCAAATGCCATGATATCATGTAAAACTAAAAGCCCAAACTAAATGCATACAGAAAAACAAACTCAAAAAAAGACTAACAGACGATATTTTTTTCTTTTTAAGTTTTATATTATCCTTATGCAAACACATACGTTTAAATGGAAAATCTGCAGTATGCCATGAATTTCTTTGATACTCCTAGAAACTCTGCAGTATGCAAACTGATTGCATTGATGATCCTTGACACTCTACACTGTTTCCTGAGGGTTTTTGTCCACAAGAAATCAAGCTAGCATGCCTTATAATTTTCGTTTCCAAGCACCAAAACTGCTGTAGGCAGCATCACTGTCTTGGGAAAGGAATTGAGTTTTTGGCTGTCAATTTTCAAAAGTGTCTGCTCTTTCCTCCAGCGCTGATTATATTCCATGTTTCCTGCAATTCTAAATTATAGGCAATCAAATATTAATAGGTGGCAGCTAACTGGATTGTTCATCCCCCAATCGCTGGTACTAACTAAAAGTTGCGGAAAAAACTAAAAGATACTGAAAGACTCAACTGCTGCCTAACCAAAAGACACAAAATGCAGCCGCCTCATTCCAAAAAGCAACATTAGCTGAAACAAACTACAGTGCTGCCTATCTAACTGCTACTCCTACGCTGCCAGAACACTCACTCAGCTAGCCACCTTATTCCATTATTATGCTTTCCTAACTGAACGTGCTTACAGTCCTGTTTAGCTCCTAAAATTATTAGGCTAAAAGTAACTCAGTGCTACATATTAGAAAGAAGACATTACACAGCAGATAAGTATTTTGCAATTAACAAAAATCAATTGCTTGTCAGTTCCTATTGCAATTGTAATTACCTTCAAAGTAACATTAAATTCTACTAAAAAGAACTCAACCATGCTTTGGTTCATTTGGAGTCCAGAAATTTTGATGTTATGTTCCCAAGCGCATCTATCAAGATTAGAGATACACAACAAACTACAGACTTTCGTAAGGCTAGAGACAGTACTAACATAGATTGTTAAAGCCTCCCTTAGACTTCAACATTGATCTCAGAACAAATTAGGAGATCTATTAAGAACATATTGAGGACTTGTTTACATCCTACCACACAACAAGGTGATCAAACCTGGATAGAGGGATATAAGAAGTACAAGATTGCGAAAGAGGTTCCCATGCTCACAAGAAGGTGATGCTTGTGACTTGTGACATTTTTCCCACTTGAATACATCCCTCTATGGTAGTTGGGAGGATTATCTTACAAATTTTTGACAAGGTCAATGTAACAATAGATAAGACTTGAACCATATCCAAGTGAAAAGATCATTGTTGGTAAAACAAGTTACAATCCCAGAGAAGAGAAGTTCATCAAAGCCTTAAAAAGGCAGGAGGAATTCTTATTATGAAACCCACTAACTATAATTTAATATAATTTATGAGGTTGACTCTCTTCACTGATCTTAATCTTTTATGGCTCTTAAACTTGAAACAAAGTTCATCAAGCCACTCAAACTATGAGATATACCTATCCCATGCCCCAACTTGTTTTTGTGGAATGCTAAATAATATTCTTAATATTCCTATTTTCTTTATTTTTGGTTTTGCCACATGTTGACAAACTTCCAAGCAAAATTATATTGCTAGCGAAGATTTATTCAAATGCTTAAAGGTGTATAGCAATTGAATAAAAAGATAAGGAGGAGGGTTATCTAAATGTAACCAATCCATGCTTTCAAATGCGGAATGCCCAAAGATAGTAAAGCAATTGAATAAAAAGATAAGGAGAAGGAGGTTTATCTAAATGCAACCAAAGCATGCTTTAGAAGTTTAGATTGCATAATAGGAGATGGACGATGTAAGAGTACCCTCTCTTTAAAACAAATTAGCTTTTCATGGATGTAACAATCTAAAAGATTAAGAAGATGCCTCTAAGGATTAGACATAATCATATATCAAAAATATAGAACTCCAAACAAGATAACAGGCAAGTCTTTCTGTGCATCCTATCCTCTCTGATCGAAACATAAGAGCAATAAGCAGAAGTTGCTCCCATGCAACACGAGGATGAATAAAACAAATGGTAAAGGACAAGCCCACCAAATCCATGCCACCTCCTCCAGTTCCAACTTTGTCTGCTATGATGCCAAATTTGGAGCAAAAGTATTCACTAAGATGATATGGAAGGCAAAGTACTCCAGCTTGGGGACTTGGACATCTTATAGACCTAGATTTATCTTAAATATAAACAAACCATACCCTTTAATACTAGTCATAATTAAAATATATGGTTAAAATGCTATAAGAGACTCACAACCTTGGTAAAGGACGTGCCAAGGAGATTGTATTGCAGTGCTACAGACTCAAATATCTTGTGCTTAAAGAAAGCGGATTTAATTTACCAAATGCCCAAAAAGGTAGATTGAGCTTCTTCTTTTTATTAAGAATTTTAGCATACATGATAGGATAAGGGAAAGATGAGGGGAATCCTTTTCTATTGGGAAAGGATTTTCCATTACATGACAAGTTTTGTCAATAAATGCCTACAGTTATGTATTTGAGCAGAAAAAGAATACAGACATCATGGTAGGAAATTCCTTTCCAAAGCATTCCAAAAAAATTGTAAATTACCATGAATACTTTGTTAATCGTTGTTTGCGTGTTGTACATCTGGACAAAATAATTTAGAAAAATAACGAAGACACTCAATGCTTACAGACTTACAGTAGATAAACTATACTCTCATAGACAAGGATCTGGAAGATTGGTTGCGATAGTACAACTAGTAATGGGTGATAATGTCCAAGGAGTTGTGTAATGGTTGGGGGGAAAACTCGTGACAGTGTGAACCACGTTCAAATCCTAAAACCGAGGCCATAACTCTTAACAGACACGAGATAAGGTTGTGATATAATGAATATGGGTACATTAAAGAATTCTTTAAAATGATGCAGTCCACTCTTTGCCCTACCTCCAAAGGCTTACAAAGGAAAAAGTGAATAAAATCATTGTCAAATTCCTATAGGAATCAGTCCTGAGTTTTGGGCAGGCTTGGCCGAAATGTAGGAATGTATTATTGTGTAAACATAAAAAGGGAAAAATAATTTGTCCTGCATTTCGTGTTTCTGCCTAACATTGATAAACACAAGCCAGAAAAACAGTTGATCAAAAGAAACTGACAGAAACAAAAGCAACTATAGCATTAAGGAAGAAAGAAAAGCAAGAACACCAAACAAACAAGGGCAATGAAGTCCAATTATTCCAAGATAACCACTGATGTTGAAGTTTGCAAAGATGAAACTAATTTCACATTCCAATGGCCTGGTAAAAATATAACTCACAAAAATGCAATGTACAGTTCCATTTGAATGTGAAGAGCTATTTTCTGGGAGACAATTGCCAACCCAATGAGGCAAAGCTGTCCTTAACTCCGCCTGAAGTTCTGCCATATTTGGCAAAGATGGAAGTGACAAGTACACATCACTCTGTAATCTCTGCAGATTGGCTTTGCTGGGAACCGGTAGATCTGCAACATTGGGCATTTTGGTGGCAGTGTATATTGTGAGGCAGAGAAAAAATATGAAGCCCAGCAGATGCCTGCATAAAAACAAACACATGTACATTAGCAACTTCGGAACCACTTCATCCAAACTACCCACACAAAAAAGGCGCACTATTTGATCAAATATGGAAAACAAACATTGAAATTAAATAGCATTTGAAATTTTGAATACATAAGGTGTCTCAATGGAACAGCTCCCAAAAGCTCAGAAGATCGGAGAACTTTGGAAATTCATAATATCAATACTCCAAGAGATTGTAGTGTGGTGGCAATAGAGGCATTTACAATATTGTAACCCGTGTTTAAATCCCTCTCACAACACTAAGGCTCAAATCACTGTTACCACAGTAGAGCAACTCGTAAAACGTGATGTGAGTGAAGATTATGCTGAAATGATTACGAAATACATTTGTGCTTGAAACAATATATTCAAATCTTAAAAAAGCAGTGGATATTTGCCCTCACGACTTTAAAGACACCCTGTAACTCTCACAAGAATTTTTTAGCAAAGAATCTTGAAGGTGGTATGACGGCATTACAATCAGAAGGGAAAGATGCATAAATAAATATCGTGAGCATTCTATCCTATGAAGTTATCCCAGGGGTTGCGGTGTAATAGTTTTGGAGAACTCTAGCATGCTTCCGGTTAAAACGTCCTCACTTGAACCTTGGTAAGATTGTAACATAACAATTAACCAGTTCGCAGTGCGATTTTATTATAAGGATCATGAGGATGCATTGGGGTGCGATCTATGTTTACAGATCTTAAGAATACAGTCCAAGCTTCACAAATCTTATTGATGCAGTACAAGCATAAAGAAGGCAAAGAACCCACCCAAGATAATTTTCTCCAAAAAAAGGACTCTTGAATGACCCATCAGTCCCAAATCACCCAAAGACGAAAAAACATGCATAAATGAACTCTATAAATATTCTGTAGACTTCTCCAAGAATTTCCGTTGTAAATGTAATGGGGCACTTCAGCATGATCCACTTTCAAATCCCCTGGTTGCAATAAGACAATCCATAACTCTAGTGAATCTGTGCTGAGAATAAGTGTACCCCATTACACTCAGAACAAAAATATGCAAAAATGGATTCCATAAACATTTTATAGACTTATCCAAGGGTTTGTGCTGTAAAAATAGTGGAGCACTCCAGAAAAATCCAGGTTTAAATAACCTGGTTAAAATAAAGGAGCCCCTAACTCTAATGACCCTTTGCTGCGATTGAGTGTTCCCTACCACACGCCAATAAAACCTTTACAAATGGATTCCACAAACACTCTCTGTTTAGAATGGAAGGATTGTTGGGGTAACAATCAAGATAACGTGACACCTCAATAAGATACAGGTTGAAATCTCCTTACTGTAATAAGGTAGAGGATAAGTGTAGGAGATCTATGGTGAGATTAAGATATAACAATCAGTTCACACAAACAAGAATATGATTAGAAAGGCAATCCGCATTCCAGGGCAAATAGAACATGTGGGGGACCTATTGGTGAGTTGGTCCATACTTTTCAAAGATGAATAAACAGAGTCCACTCCATTCAAACTCATAAGAGAACCCAACTCATTGTACTGTAAGAACACTGGAAGAATTCCAGCATTAATCCTGTTTTAAATCCGCTCCCAATGATATTGCAGCCCATAATTCTAAGAGTAAATAAGAAATCATGCAGTGTAAAATGAACCCATAAATAACATTCGAGACTGACTCTTTCTACAAAATCTCTCAAATATGAACCCATAAATTACATTTGAGACAGGTCCATATCTACAAAAACTCTCAAATATATTCTTAAGTACGTTTGAGAGTGACCCATATCTACAAATCTCTCAAACATGAATCCATCATTGACATGTGAGAGTGATCCATATCTACCAAATCTTTCTAATATATTGTTTATTTCTCCTATAAAGATTAAAGACACCCTATTACCTGATCGAAGCTTTACAAGTTAAAAGAACAAGATATACTTTTTTTTTGGAAAAAGATATAAAGTGAATTGGATTGTGGGTATCAAAAAAAACTCACGTCCAGACATTGAGAGTCTCATTGTGGATGGTGAAAATGCTGAGGAGTGTGTGCTTGAGAGGCCATTCCAGCCTGTAATGGCCAATGATATATTCATTGTCTCGCATGTATTCAGGTAGTGCCTCGAACTCCACAGTTCTCATTCCCTTGTCGTTCCCACTCCCCTGTTGTTCCTGCTGTTCCATCTTGCCCAGGGAACGACAGCAGCATGGGAGAAATTAGAGGAAATCTTTTTGTGTCCTTGCCAGAGAAATATATGATTAAAGTAACTACTGCGATCGACGCCACATGGATTTGTATGTGTGAACATCTGGCAGCCACATGACAGAGAGCGCGTTCTGGCCTTTTTGGTGGGAATACAGTGTGTCGGTCAGTCGGCATTTTCCCTCCTTGATACTTTTGTAAGTTAGGTATATGCTTTCCAATATTGCCGATCAGTAGTTTGGGCCCACCTGCAACATAACATTGATAGCTTACGTCAGGGGGGAATGTTTATAAAATCTAATGATCAAACCATAAGTGCGATGGGCGGCTGGGGATTTATGGGAAGAGGGATTTAGGAGTTTGTCGGTTTTATAAAAAAAATTATTTGAAATATTATGTCGATCTTTTGTTATTAATTTGAACGTGGCACTTATTTGATTTCGTGTGTTGTAATATAATAGAAGTATCTTTTGTTAATTTGAACCTGGCACTTATTTGATTTCGTGTGTTGTAATATAATAGAAGTATCTTGTAATAATGATAAGACTGATTTATTTTTTAAAATCTTTATTTATTTATTTAAGTTATGATGATGAATTTTTTTTTTTTAAATATTTTTGAAGATGAAATGAGTTTTTTAAGGTTATAGTTTGAGATGTATTTTTTTTATGTTTGATTAGGTGTTAAGCTTACATTAATATTAAGTATGTTCATTTATAATTGAATATATTATTTTAGTTCTTACAGTTAATGCATTCATCCAATCTATTAGTTGTCAACAAATGAATCAATGAGATGATAGAATTAAAATAATTTGACCAAATTTTCTAATGTATATTTTTCTCAACTTTTTTTAAAAATATTGAAAACTAATTTATCTATCATTCTATTGGATAATAATTGTGAATAGTAATATTGGAGTGATGTAAGCTATGGAACCTTTTAACTATTGCATTTTGACTATAAAAAAGTTAAATAGTGCAAACATATTTTCATGTCACTTTCCAATTCTATTTATTGTACTATTTGAAAATGACATTATTAGTCCCTCCAATCATCACATAGAATTAAAAAATTTGAGCAAAAATCTATAATTTGTATTTAATTTTCTATTTTAAATAATTATAAAAAAATTCATTTATCTTTTTTTATTGGTTCATATTGAAAACCGTGAGTGCAAAATTCAATTTTTTAAAAAAAAATACATCTTCATTTAATTCATTGAATCAAATGTCAATTATATTAATTATGGTCACTATTGAATACGTCATAGATTTTGACGAAGATAATAATGAGCTAGGCGTCTCTATAGTTTTTTCATTCTTATCGTATCTCTGCCTACATATGCTATACTCTCTCTTTTTCAATGGTGTTTTCACTCCCACCACGTTGTGTTTTGCAACATCTATCTTTTCACCTTTTGCTTTCTCTTTCGCACTTTGTAATAGAATTTGCAATGCCCATTTGTTGAAGAAGAGTAGAAGTTTTCTAAGTTTAGAGAGTGGTAAGAGCAATAGTTTCAGATGGGAAAAGAACAAGTCCTACTAAAAGGTGTATATGAGCTCTACTATGGTTACATAGACGTTTATTAGCGATGCCCTCTTTGTTGACTACAAACCCACTTCAACGTTCCTCTTTCCTAGCTAGGTATGGTTGTGTTTTGTTTTATTTACCTGAATCCTACGCTCTATTATAAATCACGCTAATTATCTCCTATAATAGTTTACATGCAACTATTTGAATCTTACACCTTAACATCTACATAGTTTTCCCCTCTTATGATATGGCTAAAAGATGAATTAAAATTGATTAAAATTATACCAGATGATTCAAATTTCAGGAAAATGCTATAATCATTCAAATAAAATTGATTTAAAAGTGAATGGTTTTTAATTAGAATCTAATTTTAACAGGAGTAAAAAATATATCCTCGTTGCTAGAAAAAATTAGTACACGTGGTTTTTTATTGCATTAACTGAGCTGAATGAAAGGTTGTTCTATTTTCTTGACAAAATTGATGACAAAATGTTTCACCATAGGGTAGCCCACATGATGGGTAGTCAAAACCGGTTGATCATACCTACAGCAACCCATGTTAAATATATTAATCTGGATGCTAGCTAATTAGTTTTTTGTGAAAGAAAATGAGTTTCAATGCCACACTTAACTCGGTTGCACAGCGTAAGATTCAATATACCTACTTCAATATAGCTTTTTGAATATTTCTCTTATTTTATATCCATACTCTACTTCTCTTCAATTTTGATGGGTCATCCATTGTTCAAATTTGGACATTTCATCTCCCATTGCTAGTGAAGTTTATAAATTGTAAAACTGTTGTATTAAGTAAAAACACATGTAAATCACCCATAAAGTATTACTAGTTTTTGGTATGCAAATTTTTAACTTCTGGAATGTAATATGAACGACACATGTTTGTTATTTTGTTTTGTATATCAAATGTTGTCAAAAGCCTTCATTGTTGGTTGCACAAAAAAAATTATTATACTTTGGCATGTAGATTGATATAGTTTGCTCTATAATGGGATGCCTAACATTTTTTAAATGGTTGTGGTACTATTAATGGTATATTTATTTGCATAAGTGTGTTTACAGTACTTTGTGAGAAAATTTATTTTACTTGTGGAATTATATAATTTAAATTTAATTTGTATATTCATTTGTTGAGTTGGTAATATATAAGCATTCTTTTTGAGTTACACATAATTGTCCCCAATTTTTCATCTAGAGCTACAACATTGATTGGTTCTGTATAAATTTATTTTATTGTTGCAAATTACAGAGCTAAACTCTTCATCACCATCATCAATGGCTTTTGATTATTTTTAATGAATATCTATGCATTTCCAATATGTATGAAAATGAATATCTAAAAGACTTATTTTTTTAAGGATATTATATATATAATATGTATATAAAAATATTATATATATATATATATGTCAATGTGTTATACATATATATGTAGGTCACTATTTTTTTTGGAGTTGGGAACAAATATAGTTATTGAACTTCATTTATGTTACACAACTAAATGTAAAATTTAATTGTATACTTATTTATTATCAGTTATACTCGGGTGTAATGATTGAGAATCATTGTACCTAGAGCTTTAATTTTATAGTTCTTCTTCATCATTTATTGGAGTCTTCTTAACTTTGACTTTATCTTTTGGAATGGTAATGGTGCAAAATCTAATTACTCATATTTATTGATAATATATTATATTTCTCAAGTGGACCTCTCCCATTGTCCTAAAACTTGATCTATCATGTTGCATAAATGCCCCCATATACCCTATTATGCCATATATCATTTATTTCTTTAATTATACTTAATTTATTAACTATTGCCTTATTTTCTTATATGCATTTTTATAATCTCAACATGTGCCCACTGATAGGACAACATACATTATAATAGACACGTGATTATTTGAAATCAAATCATGCAAAAACTACTCTCTCTAGCAATAACTACTAGTAGGAACCTGACGCAATGTGTCTTGTTGAATAAGTTGTTGAGATGAAGTATAATCTTAGTCTATTATAATTTGTTAATAATGCATATTAGTCTAAAGCATTGTTAACTGTATATTGACAATGGAGTATTATGTATATCAATCTAATAAGGATATTTTATTTTCTCTTGATAAGAAATAGTATATCCTACAAACAATAGTGTATCATGTACTTGTTAGGAAAATGTGTCTCAAACTTGGAATTATATGCGATTTATTGTTGATAGGATATATATATATATATCCTAGTTACATCAATAGGTGTATACAATGGCAGTACTAAGCGAAATGTGAGCGTGTTAACTTTTTCAGGAAACTTCTAGAATGATCGACATACATTAAATAAAGGATATATTGTAAATTGGACCATTTGTTATTGTGTTTTAGATCTAATGGTAGATATTTTGTTGACCTATCTTGCCCTAAATGTAACTCTATTTTATGGGGGGTTGTATTACGATTGCGGTAGAGATTGTGATGATTTTTGAGAGTCTGATAGCGGTTGTGTTGTCTCTTGATCTCTGAGTGGTGATACTCCTGTGAGAAGCTTGCTCTGCAAGTATATTGTAATCTTTGTGATTTATTGAATAATATATTGGGTGACTTTTGGAGTGTGGGGTTTTTCTCCCGAAAGGGTTTTCCCCACTTAAATCACTGTGTCATGATATGCATGATATTTATGTTTATTTTTGTTTAAGTTTATGTAACTGTTAAAGATCTGTAAAATTTTTGCATTATTCTCCTCTCAAGATTAGTGTAGGAAGTTGTTACATTACCTTAGCTTCCTTACAAGTGGTATTAGAGCTTGATCACCTTTGGTTCCAATTGTGGGTTGTTGAGTTTTTTGAACTAATCCAGTTTTGAGTGGGAGCTTGTGCAGAAGATACTTTGTGATCTTGTTGTAGGAATTTTCAGATGGCAAGTTCATTAGGGAGAATAGAAGTGGAGAATTTTTGTGGAAATAATTTTTAGATGTGGAAACAAAAGATGGAGGATTTGTTGATAGATCGAGATCTGTGGGATGTTGTTGATGAGAATGTTTCAAGGCCTGCAGATCCTACTCAGGCTGCTCAATATGATGTTATGGACCGTAAAGCCAAGGGTCTAATTAGATTATGCTTGGAAGACTCTATTTTGATTAATGTCCATGAAGAGACCTCTACACAAAAACTATAGAAGAATCTTGGAGAGATGTATGAGGCCAAATCTTTAGTGAACAATATTTTCTTGAGGAAGAATTTGTATTCCTTGAGAATGGAAGAGGCTGGAAAAATCACATACCACTTGGAAGCATTCAATATGTTGGCGGCTTAGATGGCATTAGTTGGTGTAAAAATGGATGAGGAGAAATGTCAGATCTTGCTTTGTTCTTTGCCTAATTCGTGGGATTCTCTTATTATAGCTATTGGGAGTAATTTTGTTATTTTGAAGACTAGAGATGTGGTGGGTTCTTTGCTTTCTGAAGAGATTAGGAGGAAGGTATCCATCACTACCAAGGAGGCCCTAAATGTTCGTGGAAGACCTAAGGAAAAAGGAAAGAAGAATGTGAGGTGTGACAAATTCAAGTCTAGGGGGAGATCTAAATCTCCTAGAAAGTCCAAAGTTATTTGTTGGAATTGCGGTAAGCCTAGACATGTTCATAAGGAATGCAAAGAAGAAAAGAAGAAAAATAAGAAATTTGATTCTAATTTTGACTCTGAGAAGGAAGATGATGACACATTCATTGCAGCTTTGGAAACTCGTGCAAGTAATGATGCATGGTTAATTGACTCAGGTGCATCTTTTCATATGACCTTTAATAGAGATTGGTTTTGTGAATATGAAGAATTTGATGGAGGTAAGGTGTACTTGGGTGATGATTCTCATTTAGACATTGTTGGTCGTGGTAAAGTTAAAATCGGGTTTCCTAATGGTAGAATAAAAGGGATTAATGTTGCATATCCCTGGATTAGCATGAAATTTGTTATTTGTGAGCAAATTAATAGATGTAGGTGTGCAGGTAGTATTTTCTAATTTAGGATGGAAGATGGTTAGAGGTGTTATGGTGATTGCTAGAGGTGTCAGATATGGCACATTGTATAAGCTTGATGCATGCATTGTTGAATGCAATAGTACTTCTGTGAAAAACAAATCTGTGGAAGAAGTGAGGGTTTCACCTTCAGTAGATGGTCATGGATTTTGGGTACCCAAGGGTGCTCTTTCTTCTAAGACAAAGTTACCTACAAAGAAAACTATCTTATGGCATCAAATACTTGGCCACATTGGAGAAAAGGGTCTAAGGACCTCAAAAAATAAAAACCTTGTTGAAGGTTTGTCTAATTGTAATCTTGAATTTGATTTTTGTGAGCATTGCATTTATGGAAAACAAAACTGCATTCAGTTTTACTCAAGTTCTCATAAATCTTGTGGTGTATTGGATTTTATTCAATATGATGTGTTTAGTCCTGTAGATGTTCCTTCAATCAGTAAATCCACATATTATGTTTCATTTATTGATGATTATAGTAGGACATGGGTATATTTCCTAAAGAGTAAATCTGAAGTTTTCAGTCAATTTAAAGAATTTAAAGCAATGGTTGAGTTGTAGACTAGAAAGAAAATAAAATGTTTGAGGATTGATAATGGTGATAAATTTTGCTATGATGATTTTGATAAATTTTGTAAAGATTGTGGTATTCATAGATGGAAGACAACTCCATATTCTCCACAACAAAATGGAGTTTCTGAAAGAATGAATAAGAAACTGATGGAGAAGGCTAGGAGTATGATGAGTGGTGCTAGTATAGAACAAAGGTTTTGGGCTGAAGTTGTTGCCACTACCTGTTACCTGATTAACAGGTCTCCTACATCGGCTCTTGTTGATAAGATGCCTATAGAGGCATAGTCGGGTCGCAAGCCTTCATTGAGACATATTAGAGTTTTTGGTTGTGAGGCATATGCACATGTGCCAAAGGAGAAGTGAACAAAGTTGGAGAACAAGGTTGTAAAATGTATCTTCATCAGACACAATTATGGTGTGAAAGGATACAAGCTTTGAGATCCTATTGCATAGAAGGTAATATATAGTAGAAGTGTTATTTTTAGAGAAACTAAGCCTTCTTCTGTTACATTGCAGCTAGAACAAAGTAAATAGGAATATGTGATTCAATTTCCTTCTACACCAGAGAAAGTTGAATCGAGGACCAAGGATAGAAAATAAGTTGAGGAGAGCTCATCTAGCTTTGGATCTTTAGAAGAGGATGAAGAACCTCCAACTCAACTTGTTCATAGGTCTACAAGACATAGACAACTACCTAAAAGGTATACACCTAATGATTGGAGATGTATTTTTTCTTTAAATACTAACATGGATGAACCCTAATCTGTAGAAGAGGAATTAGGTATGAATGATGCAGAATCCTAGAAGATTGCTATGGATGAAGAAACATGGTATCTTTGAAAAAGAATGATACATGGGATCTTGTACCATTGCCTGAAGGATAGAAACTTGTTGGTTGCAAATGGGTGTTTAAGAAAAATATTGGTTCAGATGGAGGTATTGAGAAGTACAAGGCAAGATTGGTTGTGAAAGGTTACTCTCAAGTTGAGGGTGTTGATTATGGTGAGATATTCTCTCATGTTACAAAAATGACATCCATTAGATTTTTGCTTGCTATTGTTGTTGCTTATGATTTAGAGGTTGAGCAAATGGATGTGAAAACTACTTTCCTTCATGGTGATTTGGAGGAGGATATTTATATGAAAAATCCAGAGCACTACGTGGTGAAAGGTAAAAGTAAATTGGTTTGCAAATTGAAGAAATCTTTGTATGGCTTAAAATAAAGTCCTAGGATGTGGTACCAAAAATTTGATACATATGTATTGAGTTTGGGATTTGAGCATTCTAAATCAGATCATTGTGTTCATTATAAAACTAATGGTGATCATTTCCTGTTTATTGCATTATATGTTGATGATATGTTATTTATTGGCAAAGGAAAAGGTATGATTTCAGAACTAAAATCTCAACTTGCTGCTAAATTTGAAATGAAAGATCTTGGTGTAGCTAAACACATTCTTGGGATGAAAATTAAAAGAGATAGAGTGAACAGAAAGCTATGGCTTGGCCAAAGTAAGTATGTGTATTAAATTTTACAAAGGTTTGATATGCAATATTGTAGACCATTGTGTGTTCTTGTTTCAGTTGGAACAAAGTTATCTATTTCAGATTGTCCAACATCCCCATCAGAGATGGAAGACATGAGCAGAGTACCTTACTAAAGTGCAGTTGGAAGTTTAATGTATGCTATGGTTTGTACTAGACCAAACATTGCCCAAGTAGTGCGATTTCTTTTTGAATATATGTCTAATCCTGGTAGAGTACATTGGGATTCAATTAAAAGAGTCTTCAGATATTTGTGGGGTACCTCAGATTATTCCTTATGTTATCATAGTAATGTGACGAAAGACAAGATTTCCCTTGATATTCATGGTTATGTGGATTCAGACTAGGTAGGTGATGTTGATAGCAGAAAATCCACCAGTGCTTATGTATTTACTTTATTTGGTGGTGTAATTAGTTAGATGAGTAAGCGACAGGTTGTGGTTGCTTTGTCTACTACTAAAGCAAAGTATATGACAGCTACTCTTTCTTGTAAAGAAGTCATTTGGCTTAAGAGATTGTGTTCAGATATTGGAATAAAACAAGGTGCAGTGACAATTTATTGTGACAGTCAGAGGTAATATGTCTAGCCAAGAACTCGACATTTCATGCGAAGACCAAGCACATTGATGTATAGTATCATTTTGTTAGAGATATGGTCAAAGATGGCAGGGTAAAGTTGGTTAAGGTAGAGACTTTGATGAATGTTGTCGATTCTTTAACTAAACCTGTGAGCACAAAGAAGTTTAGATAGTGTTCAGAGACTATGGGCCTTTCGGCCCCTAGCAATTAAATAGACGATGTTTACACCCTCATGTTGCTCTTGCAAGGTGTTTGAAAAGTGGGAGATTTGTTGGGAAAATGTGTCTCAACCTTGAAATTATATGTGGTTTATTGTTGATAGGATATATATATATATATTTCCTAGTTACACCAATAGGTGTATACAATGATAGCACAAAGCGAAATGTGAGTGTGTTAACTTTTTTAGGAAACTTCTAGAATGGTCGACATACATTAATTAAAGGATATATTGTAAATATGGACTGTTCGTTATTAGGTTTTAGATCTAATGGTAGATATTTTGTTGGCCTACCTTGCCCTAGAATGTAACTCTATTTTATGAGGGCGTTGTATTACGACTATGGTAGAGATTGTGATGATTTCTAAGAGTCCGATAGAGGTCATGTTGTCTCTTGATCTCCGAGTGGTGACACTCCTGTGAGAAGCTTGCTTTGCAAGTATATTGTAATCTTTGTGATTTATTGAATAATATATTGGTTGGCTTTTGGAGTGTGGGGTTTTTCTCTCGAAAGGGTTTTCCCCACTTAAATCACTGTGTTGTGGTATGCATGATATTTATGTTTATTTTTGTTTAAATTTTTGTAACTATTAAAGATCTGTAAAAATTTTGCATTATTCTCCTCTCTCAAGATTAGTGTAGGAAGTTGTTCTACTACCTTAGCTTCCTTATAGTATTTAATTACCTTGTGATTATTAGTTTTAACGAGAAGCTTATACTAATTTATCTACTTACATCAGTATGATGAATTTACATGAATACTACCAAATATTTCATTTCATTTTAAGAGTGTCTATAATCTCAAAGTTGAAACTTTTTAATCATAATTTCAATAACTAAAGGTATTAAGTAACACATGGTAGTCTAAAACAATTGTAATTACATATTTGAAATAAAATGGTAATGGTGTATAACAATGAAATAAGGCTATGACGTGTATCTCTCTCCTAACGAAGAATAGTGCACTATGTACTTAATTACATTGCGAGAATTGGCTTTACCTAATAGTTTACCTTGATTTCTCTTGTCATAATAAGCATGATGAAGCTATGAGAATATTATCAAGCATTCATTTTTTTTAGAAGTGTCTATAATCTCTAAATAGAATTTCTTTAATCAGTTACTAAATGCGTTCAATTTAAGTTGACTAACCTTTTATTTAAAGCTATAACCTATATATAATGAAAGCTTAATATATCTCTATTGTATTAGTTAAAATGAAGCATTGCCTTTTACATATGTATATATTATGAAGTTTTTGTAATATAAACTATTAGATAGTTGTCTCTTTGTAATTGTGTCCCTATGTGATTGAATTAGACTTATACATGAATGTGTAGGTTAAATGAACTTATGTTGTCACCTTGATTAGCTTAAGGGGCATGATCATCCTTACACTTACATTTTCGCTTATCCTGGACTCCACATGTTTTATGTCATTAATTCAAACATAGAGAACTTATATGTTGTTAGGTAATAATTTGTGTAACTTGTCTGGATTGGTAAAATAATAGCATTAAAAGCTTGGTGATATAGTGATTCTCATATTAAGCTATTTGTTTCATGTGAAAATATTTTGTGTACTTTAGAATAACCTAACAAGAAATTGTATTTTAAACTATTATAAAGCATCTGGTGAATGGTTTATGAAACCATGATGTCCTCTTAACTAAGATTTAGAGCTAGAAGTAATCTTTGTTATGATTTTATAGATAATGATGTGGTATTATTGTTGGATTTGATAGACAATAAATTGTTATACAATAACAAGTACAGTATGTATAATAGTATTAATGGTCACAATGCATATTATATATATGTAATTGTTCTTTAAATAAAAATGCTCGATGAATAATATTATTTATTGAAAGTATAAACATTAATTATTTCAATAGTTACTCGCATATTATAATTTAATTAATATAGCCTTGTGTAGTTTCCAAGTCTTAATGGATGTTAATCTTAGAATAGTATTAAGTGAGAAATCTAACTCTAAACAACTTGCATGTTCAAACATATTACTATAGAATAAGTGGTTGAGATTATGTGTGATATCAAGCCTAATATAAATTTTTTGATAGCATGTTATAGTATAAAGCATTATTAATTGCATATTGGCAATGGAATGGTCAATGTGTACAATATTGTTAAAAGGATATGATATTGTAAGCTAAAAATTACATACTTCAAAATATTTCACCTTTTGTTTTGCACCTATTCAGTGCTTATTTCTATAAGTGTGTCATAAGATTCATTTCACACTTTCCTAGTCAATTACTTATCGTTGGATGTTTTATAACCACTCTCTCACTTCTTCAAACCCCTAGAATCTACCCTAAACATTTCATATCAAAATTATGCAAAGGACACCTAAAAGTTGGTGTCTTGAACATCAAGACAATTAAACCATGATATCTACTTAAATTTTTTGAATATTTAAACTTACATGCGGATGTAATCAT
This sequence comes from Sequoia sempervirens, assembly GCA_007258455.2. Classification (NCBI taxonomy): domain Eukaryota; kingdom Viridiplantae; phylum Streptophyta; class Pinopsida; order Cupressales; family Cupressaceae; genus Sequoia; species Sequoia sempervirens. The sequence continues at coordinate 16,220 of VDFB02261993.1, read as the reverse complement.
AAATCTAGTTTTTCCTTAACATGTTTTATAATGGTCAATTGGACTTGGGCACAAAATAAATCTATAATCATCATCTAAAAGAGGCCTAACAATTCATTCACTATTGTTACTACGTTTTCCTACACTTCCTCTATTACTTTGGGGTTATTGAATACTTATCTAGAGATCTCCCTTGTGATACATAATTATTGATTTCCCTCTAGATTCTCCATCCTTATAGTGAAATCATATTACCACTCTCCTCATTGTTTCCCTTATTGACCTCCTAATTTCCTCTGTAATTGCTCTGAAAACTCCCTAATCCATTTGATTCTTGTTCTACATTACTCTATCCTAAATATTTGGTACCTAAATCCCTTGTTCCCTTGTCATAAATCTATCCAATGTTATACATGTCATTGTTCCTTCCACACTAATAACACCATAATTAGATCTCACTCTAGTGTTTTGATTTCTTCTAAGTGTAAATAGTTGAATACACCACTCTCATAATTATTTAAGGTCATACACACCAATAATGAAAGATATAATTAAAGGTTGAAAAATATCAAATAGGGGACTAAATAAGGTAATATATTAAATAGACAAACCCCAATTTTCTATGCAATACAACTTTAAAGGGATATAATAAAAGATAGGGGATATTTTTGGCAAGGTTAAAATGTAGTGCTAAATAATTCAAGGTATCAATAGTAGAGGAAGACATTAATGTAAAAATATTTGGGTAACCTATATGAGTATTAGATTATTTGGATAATCAACGAGAGTTCCAAATTACACAAGTGACTACCAAGTGTCTAGGGCTATACAAGTGTGTAGAAAGAGCACCATCCTACATAAGAGACCTATATGAGTACCCAAATTGGATATTGGTTTTCATACAAGTCACTTAAAATTCATACTTTCTAGGTTTTCTCCTCATATATACCATAACAATCTCATCTAGTCAAGTCTAGTTTTCAATAATTATAGGAATGCACACTCAACATTTTCCTTTTCATTTGTCAATTCTTATCCCATCTCTTACATTAGCTTAGTTTAATTGAAAGTATAAATATATTTTTATTCTCCATTATAATATTAGCATATATCTCAAACTTGATTTAAATGAGGCTAATATGTTGAAAGAAAAATAAGTTGACAACTTATTTCATTTATAAAACTATAACAAGGTCGTCCCATAATAATTCTTCCCACTCATGGGATAGGGAAAAAACTATTCCCTATGTACTAAAAATTAATGAAGGTATTAACCTATCATTATTTATATGAAAGTTCATGCATCAAGGTGTTACATGTTTTTATGGATAACAAAGTGTTTTTAGTGGTTGATAGAGCTACTATTGAAGATGGACAATTCTCTTAAATTACATCATTTGGCTAATAAAGCCAACAATGAAAGTAGAAATTTGTTAAAGTTTTGAAATAGGTATGATTACTATAGAAAACATTCTTTGACATATAAAGTGATATAGAGTGCACAAATAGATACAAAAGGTTGAATGTGGTTGATAAAGTGTGGAAGCTTGGTTGTTGTAACATGTTAGTTATTGAAAAATTAGGAAAGATGTTCTTGAAGTGTGTCAAAGTGGGAAGACAAGAATTTTGGGTTTTTGAACTATTTTCAACCCATGGAAAGGAAATGTTTATTGCTTTGTGTCTGAATGGACTAATTTTATAGTAGCAAGATATAAAAGGAGTAAAATGTTTTTAGAAAACCCACTAGATGAGGTTGTGGTTGATGATTTCAAATGGAAAGTTCATAAAATAATAATATCTCTAGTTAGTGATCATTATAATTTAGAGTATTAGCATTTGAATGGATTTGTTGGATGATTATGTAGTTGTAAATGTGCAATAATTCATTTACTCTGGAAATGAAGGGAAATATAGGGGGTGAGGTAGGTTTTGAATGGGGGTAATCTACCTATTTCCCTACTTTCATTGGGAAAAATAGATACCCTAGCCCGCAAGATTGACTTTCAACCCTTAGTTGAGTCTACCTTGATGGAGATCTTGATGTTTTCCTTATGATTGAGGATGGGGTGAATCAACATGAAATTCACTTTTGGGAGATAAATGAAAAATACCAAATGAATCCAATTATGCAATGTAAAACTTGAAATATCAATTTAAAACCTTAATCTAACAAAATCCACAAAATTCTGACATATCTGAGATCAATATGAATTTATGCACCTATCACCAAAATCTCTTGTTGAGTGTCCTCCTGGGACAAATTCACCCTAGGGTGAATGGGTCTTGCTACAAGGATCCAAAATCTGCTTTCACAATCCTCTACTCCTAGATCTACACTCTTGATTCCTTTGGATTTCAAAGTCAGAAAGTCAGAATTAAATTCTACAAGTGAGTCTTTGTATCTTGACAATTTTGATGATAACTTTGACAACTTTACAAAATTGCACTTTTGATCAATCTTTAATCCTTCTTCACCTGCAAATCTGCAAACACAAAGAAAGGGAAAAATTGTTTATTTTTGATGAATGAGGTTTGCCTTGGTCAAACCCCATTTTGGTAATTAAACCTTGAAATGAAATGAAACATTTATAGAGGGAATGATGGATGAACAATGCTATGTTGCAACTCACCAAACCAATGAGTGGAGATCTTTGAAGGACTAAAATCTAACACATCTCTCTAAGGTCTTGATCTTGTGTGAAATGGCTTGATTGGATGTTGATCTTGATGCTTGAATATTGACATGAATACTTGAAACCTACATCACAATGTTAGCTCCAAAAACATGCATGGATGCAAATAAATTTGAGATGATGCTTTATATCTTGAATGCTACAACAAATGACTGAGAAATCTTCTCTTGAACAACTTTGGTAATAATATTTTCTCTTGTGAAGTCTCTCAAAAAGTTTTACATTTCTTAGGAGTTGAATTTGATAAAAAGACCTTGTATTTATAGGTAATTTTCTAATTTCCCAAAATTAAACATCAAAGGCCGACAATTGCAAATTGAATTGGGTGAATGGGTCCTAGGCCCCAAACCTAGGACACACCAATCTCAAGGTAATTTAATTAATGATTGAAATTGTTTAATACAAGTTTCCCTTTTGGAAAATGAAATTAATTAGGCTTTTAAATGCATAATTGGGCCAATTAGAGGCTTAATTAAGTCCAATTAATTAAGAGACCCAAACATAGTGTGAAAATTTAAAGTATATTTTCCAACACTACAATCCTAACAACCTTTTGTCTTAAAGGGAGTCAAACAATTAGAGGATAGTTAAAAAGGGAGCTTTGAGACCAATCAAAGGTTTAGTTGGCTTAGGAAATGACTCTTATAATAAACACAAATGAAGAGAAGTTATTTCTAGAGTTCTTATGGTTGTGTGAGAAGACAAGAGGTAAAGGATTATGATTTATAAATTGTAACACTTCAAACGACCATATTTATGGATTTTAGTTGTTATATTATCTCTAACTAGTGATGGGATGTTGAAGGCATACCTTTCTTGTATTTTCCACATATCTTAGGCTTTCTTTAAAGGATAACTATTTTGTAAAATGTGTTGTTCTTGTGTGTGAATTATATTATTTAATATTTAATTTTAGTTAACCAATATGTATGCTAAATAACTAGGATTTGAAAGGTGAGTTAATTGAAAATTCCTTAGAACTATAAATTTGATAATTTATGGATTAGATATACATTGACAATATAATCTTAGGAGTACAACAATACATATATCAATTAGAATGATATAGTCATCCAATATTGATAATAATTAATATTACAATGGACCACGACTATAACCTATTGACACAACCTAAAAGTACCAAAAAAATTGTTGTGTGTCCTCTTTATTGCCGTGTCTTTCCTATTGAACCTAGACCTAAAACTTTTTTTGGGTTATTCTAAAAATTTGTGTCCTAAGATTTTCCTAGGTTTTCTCCTATTTAATATTTTACTTTTATAAGTTTGTTGTGATTTTCCTCCCCTAAGATATTTATCATGATATCAAATTACTAAAAAATATAAGCATGAGGTTTTCTAGATCAATTTCTAGATCAATTTCTAGATAGGAATTTTTTGGATTTTTCAATTTCCCTAAGCAACATTCTATTCATCAAAGTCCCCATTCTCCTATTTCCTTGACTTTAGGATCTCAATATTTCCTTTCTTGGTCATTTTTCAAAGTCCCTAGTGAAAAAAAATGGAGTGCAAACTAAATACCTTGGTATACTCTTTAAAGTTGTAATTTATACCTGGTGTAAAGGGGTAGAAGAATTTTAGAATGTGTGTTATGGATTACAAATAATACAGTGGAATACAAATCAAATATATCAAAATATACCCACATATACTATCCTCACATTTATATATCATATGATATAAACCATCATGTATTTTGTATATAACTTTACTACATCCAATCATCAATATCTCAATATTTCTTCACTCTCATATATCCTCTATCTCATCTATCTACTTCTCATTCATGTGTATTCCATATATTCTTTTATATCCTTCTTATCTATCATATTCTCTATTCATTTTTACCTATTTTATCTATCTCATATATGTGGTGCATATATATACATTATTACATATAGGGATGTGTCCATCTTCCTTATTATGTCTCTTTGGCTTTGTTTTAGTTTATTTGTATGCATCACTTCTAGCTTGTGGTGACTTTATCCGCCTAAAACCTCCTTGGAGTGTGTTCCTTTATGCTACTATCCTTTAGTGCCCTTGTAAGTTTTCATTATTAGCCTCCATTAGGCTACCCTTTGAAGTTTTCAAGCCAATGAGAGTGGCACAACTATGTCCTACCAACATCATCCCTTCGCTAATTCCATGTCTTATCCTCAAGACATGTTGGCTCTATCTGCCAATCTCCAAAATGATGATTTTTATTAAAATTGTCCAAAATTATACTATCAAAATTTTAGAAAATTTCTTCCTCCTATGATAAAATATTAATATTATTCCCCTCAACTAAGCATAAGAGTTAACTCTCTAAAGGATGGCTTGTTGTTATTAAGGTAAAATAGTTTTTAAAGGGACCTAAAACCCTTAAACAAAATGCTATCTAAAAAGTATCCAAAGATAAACATCATCAAATAGATAGGTTTTAAAGGGACCTAAAACTCAAACACAAGACGTTGTCTATAATGAAAATAAGGAAAACCAATAGTCAACCTACAAAAAACTACCAAGAACACACAACTAAAATGATAGGAATAACAAAAAATATAATGCAACTCTCTAAGAGTATTTTTTGCTTCTAGCTCCTATTGGTAGAAGCTTTGATGGAGATTCACCAGATTGAGCAGATCTTTTTTCTCCTCTTGGAAAGATTTCTTCTTACCCCTGGTACGAGTGCTTGGCCACCACTATTCCATAATGATTTGTTTTCCTTTGGCCCTATTCTCCTTCTCAAACCTCTCACTACCATTAAAAGCTTCAACAATTTGATCTTCCTTGAATTCTTTTAGTTTTTCTGTAAGAATTTGTATGCCTTTCACACTATGTTGAATAGTGCACTAACTAATTTTGATAATATTCTCTAGGTTCTAGTTTAGCTACAACATATTTTCTTTCAAGCCCTTTACATGGCTCTCATAATCCTCTTTCATTAGACTGACCTCAGTCATGATAGCTTCCAAATCCAAATGAACTTATTTTTCCCCACTCTTCTCATTGAGGGAATCCTCCATACCCCTAATATCATCGATTTTATTTTGCATTGACCTCAGCTTGATGTTTATTTGGTTCAACTCAAGAAAAATTCATTTAGTGATTCTAAACTGACCCACCACCCCATCTCTAGAAAGCCCCAATATATTATAGATATCCTCCCTGTTAGTACTGAGTTGGGGGAAGACCTTTGTTAGGTCTTAAAGGGAGAACATATAACTCCCTTTACCAATTTTTCTGGAGTAATATTAGGGCTTTTGCTAGAATTACCATCTTGCATATTAATCATTTCTTCCATTTTACCCTTTCCTTTACCTTTACCTTTACCCCAATCCTCATTATGTTTTGACTTTTTCTTCTCAATAGAGGAAGTTTGAAAATCTTCAAGGCTTACTCCTTCAGTATGTGACTCGCTCGACCATGAGATCTGAGCATGAGTCATTTTCTTGGCTGACTTGCCCTTGTTCAATTTTTCATCCTTGGATGGGGTGTTGGAGAACATTTCTAGCTTGTCCTCTTCTCTCCAATCCTTATCCACATCCAACACCATATACTCAGAACCCTCTTCAAAGGAAACAATATGAGCCTAAATGTTGCATTTAAGAGATAATTTCTTAACTATAGTTGAAGAAGAAAGGGTTTTTAAGTGTTCCATAAGCAGTAGTATGAGTGCCCCATACAATACAAGTAATTTTTCATTTTTTTTCTTCTCTTTGAGGCCACATTCTAACAATGCAAGGAGACAAAAAGGAAAGGAGACCAATTGTTTGTGATTAAAGTGATTCAAAATAATAAAATGGAAGCCATAGATATGAGTGTACCTTCCATCAAGGGTAAAATACCACATAATTACCTCCACCACCTCCACCCAAATGGGTTTAATTGAAAGATAAGCATAACCACTAGCATTGAACTTTACCTGCTTTTTCTCAAAATCCTTTAAAAACTATTTGACTGCACCTTTCGACACTTTAGTATCCCTAAATATCTTTATGTCCTAGGTTGAAAGACCAATAATTTCTACAATGAGGTTCCCAGTTACAACTAAATCCTTCCCATTTGTAGAGATAGTTTGATTCCTCCACCCTTTTACAAATTCCTTTGTGACTTCAAGATCATGGTCATGCAACTTCTCCAAATATGAGTAACACCCTCATCCTCTAGAATCTTCTAAATCATAGATTTATTCCTAATATCTTCACAAGAAAGTGGTTCAACCTTGCTTCTATCTTCACCCATTATTACCAAGCTAAGAAACAAGGAAAGTTGAATAAAACACTGACCCCACTGAGGTAAACAATTTTGGAGGCTTCTTAAATACCCACAATTTGTGTGACAAGACCTCAAGCATTGATTATACTCAATGAATTTTCTAAGGTGAATCTCTTACATATAATTATAGCATAAAGCTTAGTCATAATCATCCTCCCATCATTAATAAACCACACCATTTCCAACCATATGAATATCATGATAAATTAAATTTTGGATGTTAAAAGGGACTTCACTTAACTTATACCAAAATTGAGTCAAACCTTTTCCAACCCTAATATTGGAAAAATAATTAATAATAATATTTCCCTCCCTATAGACATAGGAAATATAATACTCATCAAAAGAATTAAGAAGAAAAATATAATCCTTGATAAAGGTTTATATCAATCAACTCATATCATTGATCTTTTTCAAACAATGAACAATGTTCAAAGAATCTCCTTCTAGCCAAATCTTTTGAAAGCCCTGAGATTGAGCCAATTTCAAGCTATTATAGGTTTTCATAGCTTAGGAAACTTGGTTATTCTTAGGGATAACTAAAGGGAGTTCCATTGCCTAAATAAACCTACCATGTTCATCTCTTAACACCCCCACTTCCAGCAGGCCCTAAATTACCCTTGGCTATTGTAGAGCCTCTCTAATGTCTAATCAACTTGGTGCTTACTAGGCGTACACATAGCTCAAAAAATAGTTCATCTTTCACAAGATTCTACATTTAAATATCAACTAAGGACTCATAAACTTTAGATAGTGTTGGCACAATATATGTGTTCATAGATCCTAAACACATCCTACATCAATGGAGTATAGGTAACTACACATGTAAAAAATATTGCAAAAGTTTGAAAGTGAAATGAATTATTAATTCAAAAAACAAGGGAAATAAATATAAGTTTTCACCTTATGCTATGTGTACCTAATGCTTAAGACTATAATTGTCAACTTGTTAAAAGTTGCAGTATCCTAACCTAGCTAATTCCTCTGGAAGATGAAACCAACATGAAGCTACAAAATTCAATTCAAAACTATAGAATGGCATTCATGAATTGCATGCATATAACTAGAAACTACTAACTAACTTCAACAATGCATCAATTAATTTAACAATAGAAAATGAAGTGGATTAGCAGTACCTCAAGTGGCCCTTGCTTGAGTTGTTGCTTCCATAGAATTTGTCAACACTCACTTACTTACTCATCAATTCATGATATCAAACTCTTTCCCTTTATTGCATTTAAACATTGAACTCTTACATATAATCCATAAGAATTTATTGAATATTTCTTATTCAATAACACATATCAATTGTTGCAACTAGTAACAAATAAACAACTAACTTATCAATTATCAACTTGATCAAATAACAACTAGATTTACTCCTTGACAATAGATCCTACTATATAGGGTTTTTGAGGAGTTTTATTCTTATTAGATTGAAAAAAAACTCATAAAGCAATTGACCACTCTCCCTCAAAGATAGGAAGAGGACTTAGTCTAAAACAAAAAACAATAAGTATGCGCTAGGAGTAAAGAAACCTATTTAGAATTCTATGCTCAACGGTTTAACTACTATGACTGAGATATGTTCCTGAGAATAGTCATGTCATGAATCACTCCTACTGAGAGTAGATTCCTTCTCCTCCTAGTGTTCTTATTTGGTGAGCAAGAGTGTTATGTGGGGACTTGCAATTGATCAATAAATGATCACCTTCACTTCCTTCTGAAAGTGTCACGCTTTTGGTTGTTTGACTTCTCCTCTACAACTATCCATAGTCCTTATGTTGTGGGCTAGGAAACTTGTTATTGTAGGTTAATTTCCTTCTTGTTGAGGTGTTTGTCTCATTCTTAAGGCATTTGCATTATTAACAATCATAAATTAAACATAGAATCATACTAAATTCCATAGGCATTCATGCATTCATACAAGCATATATCAACATATAACATATTTCCAATTCCACATACTCAAAACTACTTAAGAGTATATAAAAGGCATATAAAAGGTATGTACGGTCTTGGTAATGTCTTTGAAACTTAGTAGAAGAAATGATTAAAGCATAAAAAAGTAAAAGGAAAACTAACCAAAAATTGAGCCCATCATTACCCCAAACTAAAGCTATTGCTTTTCCTCAAGAAAATTTAAGGTTGAAGGTTAGATTACAAGGCCATTTCTATTAAATCCACCACATGATCCACTCCTTTACCTTGCTTCAAATAGTAACCTTTTTGATCTGAGAGCTTTGTCAGTCTTTTATCTTTTCTTGTTGCCTCTTCCTCTCGTTCCTCCATGTCCAATGTGGTATAGAGAATAGGAGGATAGGAGGATAGAAGGTGAGTGGGAACCAAGAAACTCCATTCCTCATTGCAATTGAGATGTATTTGTGCGACTTGTGAACCATTACTACATAATTGTAAACAAAATGTGGTTCCTTCCTCTTTAGTCCTGGCGTGAGCTCATTCCATTTGTCTTGAACAAAGTTAAAAGCTTATGTGATGGTCCTTTCGTTCTCTTATAATATTTTTATCTAAAATCCATAATATTTTCTTTTACTCCCCTATGATGTATAAGTTCTAACCATTGGTCCACAACTGCATTAGGGTCTGTTGAATCCTCTCTTAGCTATAAGGGGAGATATTTCTCTTTCTCATGATATTCCTACATAAGCTTACCCCTTTGATGATCATTTCTGACATAAGAGGCTACAACTCCGATCTGGAGATCCCCCACAAACATTAATGGGTTCCATACAGTTCCATATGAAAGAACAAAATTGTCCAAATAAAACTCACGCAATTGGCCTTGCATTTCAGGTGTAGACCTCTAAAAAGTTTCTAAAAATGAAAATCTTGAATTCATTGCAACATGAAAATCACTAATTATCTTACTAAACTAAAAAACATAAAAAAATTTCTTGCAAAAGAAGGGTATATACCCTGGAAAGCAATCTACATCTCATCAGTTGCACTCTCTTGTCTATCAATTCCTCAATTTTTACTTTTAATCTCGTTACCTCTATTTCTTGCTTTTCAAATGTCTTGGAATGTGTAGATATCATTTCCATTTTCTCTTTTTCTCAATCTTTTTCTTTTTGGGAAAACTCTTATGTTTTCTTCAACAACTCTATGCCCAATGATACAACAATAGGTACAGTTGGAGTCTTTATAGGTCCAATTGAGTTTTTAGGAATTGGATATTTTCCATTTGTTTCAACCAAGGAAATTTGTGCCAAATTTTCCAATTTTGGTCCATGTTCAAATTTGTAGATTTTTTCTTCCAAGTCCTTAATCCTTGCATCTCTCTCACTATCCTTTTGTTGGTATGTTTTCAATAGGTCTTCTAACTATTTAATTCTCTACAATGCTTCTTGTAGTTCTTTATTTGCGTTTCTTTCCTCTAAAAATAATTGTTCTTTCTTCTCCAAAAACTATTCTTCTCCTACCTCCTATTTAGATATAAACCCCTCTGAGACAAGGATCTTTGGAGATCTTCTCTTTTTAGCAACAAAATATCTTTTGAATCAAAGTAAGAAGTACTAGTAAAATACAAAGGTTGTACAATTGGTGTTTTTATATCACTACCAGGGATATTTTCTTCTGAATATGTTTCAGCTTCAATCATCACAACATCTTCCTTTTAGTTTTTGTCTTTTCTTCTCATGGGCCTATTCTTCTTTAGATGATGTCATCACCTTCTTGATGGCATGGCCTTACCCTATCCCTTTGTAGGTGTAGAGGTAAAATCCCCACTTTTTCTTTTTTCTTTCGGTGGCCTCTTAATAAACACTAGGTCTTTTAGATTGTATTCATCTACAAGTTGCTCAATAGAGGCTATAGGTTATGTTTCCTGCAAACCTTTCTCTTTTGGTTCCTTTGTGTTGTAAGTAGGTGTTGTAGCAAGGGAACCAGAGGGTATTTCCCCCTAAGTTGTAGCCTTGGTCGATTCTTATGCTTCTTGTTCTTGACCCTTTTCTCCTTCATTATGCATTTGAATAATGTTGTTGATGTTGTTACAATATAGAAAATCTTTTGTATTGGGAAATTGAAATCTAAGGATTCTCTTAACAAGTAGAGTAACTTTACAAAAATGTGACAAATTTCTTTTTTTGTTGTATTAAGATGAAATTCTATTCAACAAATTATAAAGAAAATTTGGAACATTTACTTGCCTCTCATGACATAAGTGCCTAAGCAACTTAAAATGTATTGTGTATAATAGTGATTGTCTACCATCACAATTTAAATACCTAATGATGTGTGAGGCTACAAAGGCCCAAAGCTAGGGTAAAGATAAATGTTTTGTACCTGTTATCAACAAAGTATGCACCCAAAGCCAAGCTATCAACTCAACTACTTGTTGATACATGGGAACATTCCTAGGCCTATGGGTTGCCTAAAACTTGGAATGAACCTCCAGAGAAGGTTGGTTCCTCATGCTTCATCACTTAGAACTTGATCAATCCTACTTATTTTGAAGGAAAAGGGTAAGAAGAAAACTGAAAAATAACTTAAAATGCCTAAAATTGATTAACTACAACTAACTAGGTGATGCACCAAATTGTTCTTAGACCTAAAACTTGATGTTTTGGACTTACAATGGCTTAAAAGAAAATTCTACTGCATAACTTGTGTCTTTTAACATATTGTCCATTACTATTTCATAAAAATGGCACCAATTGATGATGTTTTAGAAGGAAAATGAGATATTTCACAACTAAAACATCCCAATAAGTTTTTCCACAATTTACAACCTATTTGAATATGTTTACAAGTGTTTGTTTTGATCATATTTTGAGGTTTTGTGATAAAACAAAGAAAAATTAACCAATATAACATATATAACCAGCCATATAAAAGGAAAAAATTAAACTAAAAATGATGCCAAAGAAGCATTACACAAGTTTTGATCCAAAATAGATTGTCTTCATTGCTTGAAAATTGAAATTACATGAAAGAAATTTAGTCATATGCTTAATTGGTTTTGAGATACAATACTGTGACTTTTGCTAAGAAGAACTCAGAAAATTACAACTTACATCAAAACAAAATGTAAGAACTGGAAAAAAATGAGGATATGCATGCCTTTTTATAAAACCCTTTACTAACTCCTAGCAACAAGTTATAATGAATATGTGTCATGTGTCATAGTTGTTTTGAAAAGGTCAAACTTTTAGGCGCTCAACATTCTCTTCAATGTTGATTTTTAATGTAGTTGTAGCTGTACGTTGAGGAAAAGGAGTGAAGAGGCCTTTCAACTCCTAAATATTTTCAATTGCCCCTATATTCTCTCAACTTGCTCAAAAGAAGCTCAATTCACCAACAAACTTCCTTGATTGCCTTTAAATCTTCTCCAAATACCTACAGTTGTCCATTCTTGTGCAAAACTGCCTCCTAGATGCTCTCAACCTCTGTCCAAGTCACTCCAATTTCCTTTAATGCCTACAAATGCTACTTTCAGAAGCTCCAACTATTGTCCCTTAACTACTCATAGAAGACCAAACTACTCAACCTCTTCATAAATGCTTTTAAGACCTTTATCCACATGTGCTTGATAACCTCCTTTTCCATATTTCCACCTTCATATGATACGTACAAAGCTAATAATAGTAACTAAGCATCACACTTATCCTTCACTTGGATCCCACTTAGTTCTAGAGCATGGAACCAATCAAATGAAAAAAATTTGGAGCATCGTTGAAAGATGTGCCAGAATTTATTTTCAATAACCATCATTAGTTTAGTGTGAAGATTGAGCTATCTTATGAAGATTCTCACTATTGACTGTGAATATCACCAAGGCTTTCATGTATGCTCATCCCCAACTTGAAGGCTTACCTTGAAAAAACTGTCATCTTTTACTAGGAACTTCCCTCTTATGCACTGTCATGACTATATCAGTACTTTTCCTCATGCTTGGACAACACTATCATAAATTCCTTAGAATTCCTTTGCATGCCTTAACACCATTGAAATCAAACCATGACTACACTTGGCTTTGTTTAGTGCTTTGTAACTGCTCATTATGTGTTCCTTTTGTCATTTTGCATCATTGGCTTACCCATCTGCACATTTACCATCATGCTTATGGTTGTCATATTGATCTTCATCCCATGCACATTGCCCAGCTACACATCCACTAACTTGGACTGCTCTTCCTCTTTTAATCAACTGTCAACTTTGTTAATGACTTTGAAAATATTAGCTACTATTTCATGGTACCTAACAGTGATAATGACTATTTCAAAAGAAAAATTCCCTTTTTATGCTTACTTTGAATCTCTCTTTAACACCACTATAGTAATTGATGAATGTGATGTTCTCCTTAAATAGTGACCTTTATTCTTCATGGACTACCACACATCGTAACTTAATGTAATACATATCACTGCCTTTGTGCATCAATGACAGTGATAAAGTGCATGTCTATTATCTTGGCCACACTGTCTTCATGGATAACCTTGGTATAATGCTTTACGACTGGATGTACTGTGTTGTCTTGGCATACTTTGTTCCCTGACTTGAAGGTCATTGTCATCCTTATATTCTTTCCACTAAATTGCACATTCTCCTAGCTCCTTTGAGGTATCTACCCTCAAAACCTTAATACATTTGCTTTATGGTCTACCATGAATAAAAACATTAGAGGCACACGACTGCACCCCTCCTTGCTATGTCAACCTTTATAGCCTTAGCTACCTTTGGAAATGCTATCCATGATTTCAATTTTTTTTTTCAATAGGCTAAGTACCTCATGAATTTGTAGACCTGGTATGCATGTCCAATTACTCTTAGAAACCCTTTGTACAAATGGAACCCATTTCTTTGCATACCAAAAACCTTTGTGTGGGTGCCAATGCATCATTTGTATAATAGGTCGATAGAATGATGGACATAGGAAATACATTAAACTTGAACATCACTTTTCCCATGACCCAAGCAACAACTCGAATGGGATCCTCCATTCTAAATAGCACAACAATGACATCCTCTTTCAATTCCTACATAATATCTTTCCCCTACATTGACTGGAGAAGAAACCAACATGGAGATGGGGATAACCACAACATGCCAATGCCCACGATCAAAGCCATTACTGTTCTTCATTGATATTTATCGATGATTGCATACAACGCAACAACATGTTCAACTTAATATTTATCTTCAGGAGGTTGATATATGATCCCTTTGATGTGATTTTCGATGCATCCCTCATGCCTATATCCACATGATTTTTCAAAATACAAACACTTGTTATGTCATTTCCACCATTGAGACACTTGCTAGGGTTAATAAAATGAAAACCCTAAAAAAATACCATATAGAAAGAGCATCAAATCCACGTTTCTTCCCAAATACATCTTGTTGACACATGTCTAAAAGTGCAATTCCCACAACAACATCTATAGCAACCATCACATTAAAAAACCCTTTCACAAAACTAGCAAGATCCTCTCCCGTTGACTCTAAGAAATATCACCATGTTATACCTCATAGTGAAGAACCTAGCTTATTAACAGATGTTGCATTTTTCTTGAATTTTATGGAAACAACCTATTGGGTAGTGCAGCGCTTGGTGAGGTTCTTTGCACCAAGCTATTCTCCCTATCACAACCATCCCATTTCTTCTAGCATATCATGCTAATGTTGATTCTTGAGCCTTCTTATTTCATCTTCACGTTGCTTAGCCTGACCTTCTTAACCAGCTACCATTTCTAGTGTAGCAAAATATTCTTGACGATTTTCATATGACCTTTTGTATTTCCTTTTTTGATGAGTGAGAGATTTGTGCTTATTCAGTCCTAAGACATGAAACTTCAGCTTCCAAAACTACCATAGAAAAACAACAAGATTCATTTCCTCCACAAAGTCTTCAATCTTCACAGAGCTCTCGCATTGCCAGACAAGTCCCATATCTTGACTTCTCCTTCTTTGGTGGAAAAATAAAATACATTCTTCTCTATGATCCTTGCTCAAACACTTCTCAAAAGTATCATAATCCACATTCATTTCAAACCCCTTTAACACTTGGTTGATACTTGAAAGTTTCTCCACCACTAGCCTTAGCAGTTGGCCAATACACTTAGTAAACAAATTCTTGGACAAATGTAAATGTAGTCAAATGACTACTTTGATTCTAACAAATAGCTTCTGCATCATCTAACGTTGTTTTTGCACAAAGCTAAAATGTAACTTTTGTAGCTGCATAATCAGTCCCTTTATTTTCTTCAATTGGGCCCTTATCTAGTAGCCGAAACCAATTCCATCATCATATCAACTTGCAGATTGATCATACTATGCCCACTCTCCCAATCATGCAAGTGCTTGCATTACCTTAAAGGATTTTACATACAATCACATATTGTCCTCAAGAGAAGTTGAACGTTGAGACAATACTTTGAATAATGATAATGATGGATTACATTCTCCGTGGAACAGAAAAAAATGGAATTCTACCATCAATTCTATGAAGGATTTTTCTATTCCACTTTTGTAGTAAACTAAGAAATTTTATTGCATTAAGCCCATTGGCTCATCTTTTGAATGTCCTTTTATGACCTTCTGACTGCCAATTTGTTGTCTTTGGCACTGTCTTCCCCCTTTCACAATTTAATTATTATCACAGTCATTTAGATGGACTATCCCTTTCTCATGGCTATTACACATAGTGAAAGTCTTTTCATGACCACCATCTACTCAATTCTACACACTACATCCTTTTCAAAGTGATAGTACTATCCCTTTCATGCTTAATCCTTATAACTTTGTCTTTATTAAAATGAATTTTGAACTCATACCTATAATATTTGGCATCTTCACAAGGACCGTGTATGTCTAGTCATTTGAAGGTGACTCACACGAGCATCCAACTTGGACAGTAATCTTAACCTATCAAACAACAAGCCATTGAAAGTAGAACAACAATGGAATCTCTATCTTGATAAGTTAATCCAACATTATCAGGAGACTTTCTTGAATGATCTTGACACAAAGTTGGTGGCATATCTAAGACTCCAAGAAAAACAACAAAGCTTACAGTCTAAAATCTCTTCAAAACAATAGTATGAATGTTGGGAGTACACTCCATCATTGACTGAAAAAACCAACTGTCCAGCTTGTAACACCTCAAGGATAGCTAAACAACACCTAAATTGTGCCTCAACACTTAGAGAAAAGAGAACTAACTACATTGTGCAAAAACACTTATTAACTTGAAAGAAACCTATCCTAACCTACACTAACCAGCAACATGACCTTCTCAAACAAAACCATT